>JAVLSZ010000083.1:590000-595000 GCA_032313775.1 Urocyon cinereoargenteus
CCTAACCCGAACCCGAACCCGAACCCTAACCCGAATCCTAACCCCTAACCCTAACCCTAACCCTACCCCTAACCCGAACCCTAACACTAACCCTACCTCCTAAACCTAACCCTAACCCTAACCCGATCCCTAATCCTAACCCGAACCCTAACCCTACCCCGAACCCTAACCCGAACCCTAACCCTAACCCGAACCCGAACCCTATCCCTAACACGAACCCTAAACCTAACCCGAACCCTAACCCTAACACTAACCCTAACCGGAACCTGAACCCTAACACTAACCCTAACCCGAACCCTAACCCGAACCCGAACCCTAAACCTAACACTAACCCTAAACCGAACCCGAACCCTAACCCTAACCCTAAAACTAACACTAAACCTAACCCTAACCCGAACCCTAATCCGAACCAGAACCCTAACCCTAACCCTAACCCTAACCCGAACCCTAACCCTAACCCGAAACCTAACACTAACCCGAACCCTAACCCTAACCCGTACCCGAACCCTAACCCTAACCCTACCTCCTAAACCTAACCCTAACCCTAACCCGAGCCCTAACACTAACCCGAACCGTAACCCTACCCCGAACCCTAACCCGAACCCTAAACCTAACCCGAACCCGAACCCTACCCCTAACACGAACTCTAAACCTAACCCGAACCCTAACCCTAACACTAACCCTAACCCGAACCTGAATCCTAACACTAACCCTAACCCAAACCCTAACCCGAACCCGAACCCTAAACCTAACACTAACCCTAATCCGAACCCGAACCCTAACCCTAACCCGAACCCTAACCCTAACCCTAACCCGAATCCTAACCCTAACCCTAACCCGAACCCTAACCCGAACCCTAACCCTAACCCGAACCCTAACCCTAACCCTAACCCTAACACGAACCCGAACCCTAACCCTAACCCGAACCCTAACCCGAACCCGAACCCTAACCCGAACTGTACCCCTAACCCTAATCCGAACCCTAACGCTAACCCTAACCCGAACCCGAACCCTAAACCTAACCCTAACCCTAACCCTAACCCTGTCCCTAACACGAACCCTAACACTAACCCGAACCCGAACCCTAACCCTAACCTTAAAACTAACCCGAACCCTAACCCTAAACCTAACCCGAACCCTACACCGAAACCTAACCCTAACCCTAACCCTAAACCTACCCCGAACCCTAACCCTACCCCGAACCCTAACCCGAACCCTAACACTAACCATAACCCGAACCCTAACCCGAACCCTAACCCTAACCCTAACCCAATCCCTAACCCGAACCCTAACCCTAACCCTAACCTGAACACTAACCCCTAACCCTAACCCGAAACCGAACCCTAATCCGAACCCTAACCCTAACCCTAAACCGAACCGGAACCCTAACACTAACCCTAACCCGAACCGTAACCCTAACCCTAACCCTAACCCTAACCCGAACCCTAACCCTAACCCTAACCCTAACCCGAAACCTAACTCTAACCCGAACCCTAAACCGAAAACTAACCCGAACACTAACCCTAACCCTAACCCTAACCCGAACCGTAACCCTAACCCGAACCCTAACCCTAACCCTAACCCTAAGCCGAACCCTAACCCGAACCCTAACCCGAACCCTAACCCTAACCCTCACACGAACCCTAACCCTAACCCTAACCCGAACCCTAACCAGAACCCTAACCCTAACCCTAACACGAACCCTAACCCTAACCCTCACCCGAACCCTAACCCGAACCCTAAACCTAACCCTAAACCTAACCCTAACCAGAAACATAAACCTAACCCTAACCGGAACCCTAAACCTAACCCTAACCCGAACCCGACCCCTAACCCTTTACCCGAATCCTAACCCTAACCCAAACACTAACCCGAACCCTAACCCTAACCCTAACCCCGAATCCGAACGCTAACCCTATCCCTAACCCTAACCCGAACCCTAACCCGAACCCTAACCCGAACCCCAAACCTAATCCTAACCTGAACCCGACCCTAAACTTAACCCGAACCCTAACCCTACCCCGAACCCTAACCCTAACACTAACCCTAACACTAACCCGAACCCTAAACCTAAACCGAACCCTAACCCTAACCCGAACCCTAACCCAAATTCTAACCCTAACCCGAACTCGAACCCTAACCCTAACCCGAAATCTAACCCTAACCCGAACCCTAACCATAACAATAACCCTAACCTGAACCCGAACCCTAACCCTAACCCTAACCCGAACCCTAAACCTAACCTTATCGGAACCCTAACCCTAACCCTACCCCAAACCCGAACCCTAACCCCTTACCCGAATCCTAACCCTAACCCGAACCCTAACCCGAACCTTAAACCTAACCTGAACCCGAACCCTAACCCTACCCCGAACCCTAAACCTAATCCGAACCCTAACCCTAACCCTAACCCTAACCCGGACCCTAACCGTAACCCTAACCCGACACCTAACCCGAACGCTAACGCGAATCCTAACCCTAACCCTAACCCTAACCCGAAACTTAACCCTAACCCTACCCCGAACCTTAACCCTAACCCTAACCCTAACCCTAAACCTAACCCTAACCTGAACCCTAACCCTAACCCTAACCCTAACCCGAACCCTAACCCTAACCCTAACCCTAACCCGAACCCTAACCTGAACCCTAACCCTAACCCTAACCCGAACCCTAACCCTAACCCTAACCCGAACCCTAACCCTAACCCTAACCCGAACCCGAAACCTAAACCGAACCCTACACCTAACCCTAATCCGAACCCTAACCCTGACCTAACCCTAACCCGAACCCTAACCTGAACCCTAAACCTAACCCTAACCCGAACCCTAACCCTAACCGTAACCTTAACCCGAACCCGAACCCTAACCCTAACACTAACCCTCACCCGAACCCTAACCCTAACCCTAACCCGAACCCTAAACCTAACCCTAAACCTAACCCTAATCCGAACGAAACCCTAAACCTAACCCCTAACCCTAACACTAACCCTAACCCTAAACCGTACCCTAACCTTAATCCTAACCCTAACCCTAACCAGAACCCGAAACCTAACCCGAACCCTACCCCTAACCCTAATCCGAACCCTAACCCTAACCCTAAACCTAACCCTAACCCGAACCCTAACCCTAAGCCGAACCCTAACCCTAACCCTAACCCTAACCCTAACCCTAACCCTAACCGGAACCCTAACCCGAACACTAACCCTAACCCTAACCCGAACACTAACCCTAACCCTAACCCTAAACCGAACCCTAACCCTAACCTTAACCGGAACCGTGACCCTAACCCTAACCAGAACCCGAACCCTAATCCCTTACCCGAATCCTAACCCTAACCCGAACCCTAACCCGAACCCTAACCATAACCCTAACCCTGAACACGAACCCTAACCCTAACCCTACCCCTAACCCGAACCCTAACCCGAACAATAACCCTAACCCGAACCCGAAACCTAACCCTAACCCTAATCCTAACCCTAACCCTAACCCTAAACCTAACCCTAACCCGAACCCTAACCTGAAACCTAACCCTAACCCGAACCCTAAACCTAACCCTAAACCGAACCCTAACCCTAAATCTAACCCTAACACTAACCCGAACCCTAACCCTAACCCTAACCTGAACCCTAACCCTAACCATAACCCAAACCCTAACCCGAACGGTAACCCTAACCCTAACCCCTAAACCTAACCCTAACCCTAACCCTAACCCTAACCCTAACCCGAACCCGATCCCTAACCCGAACCCTACCCCTAAACCTAATCCGAACCGTAACCCTAACCCTAACCCTAACCCTAACGCTAACCCGACCCTAACACTAACCAGAACGCTAACCCTAACCCTAAACCAAACCCGAACCCTAACCCGAAACCTAACACTAACCCTAACCCGAACCCTAACCCTAACCCTAACCCGAACCCTAACCCTAACCCTAACTCTAACCCTAACTCTAACCTGAACCCGAAACCTAACCCGAAACCTAAACTTAACACGAACCCGAACCCTAAACCTAACCCTAACCCGAACCCGAACCCTAACCCTAACACTAACCCGAACCCTAAAACTAACCTGAACCCTAACCCTAACACTAAACCTAACCCTAACCCGAACCCTAACCCTAACACTAACCAGACCACTAACCCGAACCCTAACGAGAACCCTAACCATAACCCTAACCCTAACCCTAACCCGAACCTTAACCCTAACCCTAACCCGAACCCTAACCCTAACCCTAACCATAAACCTAAACTGAAACCTAAACCTAACCCTAACCCTAACCCGAACCCTAACCCTAACCCTAAACCTAATCCGAAACCTAACCCTAACCCTAACCCTAACCCGAACCCTAACCCTAACCCTAAACCTAACCCGAACCCTAACCCTAACCATAACGCTAAGCCTAACCCTAACCCGAAGCCTAAACCTAACACTAACCCGAACCCGAACCCTAAACCTAACCGTAACCCTAACCCTAACCCGAACACTAACCCTAACCCTAACCCCTAACCCAACCACTAACCCTAACCCGAACCCTAACCCTAACACTAACCCGACCCCTAACCCGAAACCTAAAGCGAACCCTAACCCTAACCCTAACCCTAACCCGAAACTTAACCCTAACCCTAACCCGAACCCTAACCCTAACCCTAACCCTAACCCTAACCCTAACCCTAAACCGAACCCTAACCCTAACCCTCACCCTAACCCGAACCCTAACCCTAACCCTTACCGTAACCCGAACCCTAACCCGAACCCTAACCCTAACCCTAACCCGAAACCTAACCCTAACCCTAACCCTAACTCGAACCATAACCCTAACCTTAACCCTAACCCTAACCCTAACCCGAACACTAACCCTAACCCTAAACCGAACCCGAACCCTAACCCTAACCCTAAACCTAACACAAACCCTAACCCTAACCCTAACCCGAAACCTAACACTAACCCTAACCCGAACCCTAACCCTAACCCGAAACCTAACCCTAACCATAACCCTAAGC
>JAVLSZ010000083.1:600000-620000 GCA_032313775.1 Urocyon cinereoargenteus
AACCCGAACCATAACCCTAACCTAACCCTAACCCGAACCCTAACCTGAACCCTAAATCTAACCCTAACCCGAACCCTAACCCTAACCCTAAAACTAACCCGAACCCTAACCCGAACCCTAACCCTAACCCGAACTGTAACCCTAACCCTAACCCCTAAACCTAACCCTGACCCTAACCCGAACCCTAACCCTAACCCTAAACCTAACCCTAACCCGAACCCGAACCCTAACCCGAACCCTACCCCTAACCCTAATCCGAATCCTAACCCTAACCCTAACCCTAACCCTAAACCTAACCCGAACCCTAACACTAACCAGAACGCTAACCCTATCCCTAAACCTAAACCGAAACCTAACCCTAACCCTAACCCTAACCCTAACCCGAACCCTAACCCTAACCCGAATCCTAACCCCTAACCCTAACCCTAACCCTAACCCTACACCTAACCCTAACCCTAACCCTAACCCTACCTCCTAAACCTAACCCTAACCCTAACCCGATCCCTAACCCTAACCCGAACCCTAACCCTACCCCGAACCCTAACCCGAACCCTAACCCTAACCCGACCCCAAACCCTACCCCTAACACGAACCCTAAACCTAACCCGAACCCTAACCGTAACCCTAACCCTAACCATAAACCTAAACTGAACCCTAAACCTAACCCTAACCCTAACCCGAACCCTAACCCTAACCCTAAACCTAACCCGAAACCTAACCCTAACCCTAACCCTAACCCGAACCCTAACCCTAACCCTAAACCTAACCCGAACCCTAACCCTAACCATAACGCTAACCCTAACCCTAACCCGAACCCTAACCCTAACCCTAACCCTAACCCTAACCCTAAACCGAACCCTAAACCTAACCCTATCCCTAACCCAAACCCTAACCCTAACCCTAACCCGAACCCTAACCCGAACCCTAACCATAACCCTAACCCGAAACCTAACCCTAACCCTAACCCTAACCCGAACCCTAACCCTAACCATAACGCTAACACTAACCCTAACCCGAAACCTAACCCTAACCCTCATCCGAACCCTAAACCTAACCGTAACCCTAAACCTAACCCGAACCCTAACCCTAACCCTAACCCTAACCCTAAACCGAACCCTAACCCTAACCCTCACCCTAACCCGAACCCTAACCCTAACCCTTACCGTAACCCGAACCCTAACCCGTACCCTAACCCTAACCCTAACCCGAACCCTAACCCTAACCCTAACCCTAACCCGAACCATAACCCTAACCTTAACCCTAACCCTAACCCGAACACTAACCCTAACCCTAAACCGAACCCGAACCCTAACCCTAACCCTAAACCTAACCCAAACCCTAACCCTAACCCTAACCCGAAACCTAACCCTAACCCTAACCCGAACCCTAACCCTAACCCGAAACCAACCCTAACATTAACCCTAAGCCTAACCCGAACCCTAACCCGAACCCTAACCCTAACCCTAACCTGAACCCTAACCCTAACCCTAACCCTAACCCTAACCCTAACCCGAACCCTAACCCTAACCCTAACCGGAACCCTAACCCTAACCCTAACCTGAACCTGAACCCTAACCCCTTATCCGAATCCTAACCCTAACCCGAACCCTAACCCTAACACGAACCCTAACCCTAACCCTAACCCGAACCCTAACCCTAACCCTAACCCGAACCCTAACCCGAACCCTAACACTAACCCGAACAGTAACCCTAACCCTAACCCCTAAACCTAACCCTGACCCTAACCCGAACCCTAACCCTAACCCTAAACCTAACCCTAACCCGAACCCGAACCCTAACCCGAACCCTACCCCTCACCCTAATCCGAACCCTAACCCTAACCCTAACCCTAACCCTAAACCTAACCCGAACCCTAACACTAACAAGAACGCTAACCCTAATCCTAACCCTAACCCGAACCCTAACCCGAACCGTAACCCTAACCCTAACCCGAACCCTAACTCTAACCCTAACCCGAACCCTAACCCTAACCCTAACTCTAACCCTAACCCTAACCCGAACCCGAACCCTAACCCGAACCCTAACCCTAACCCGAACCCGAACCCTAACACTAAACCGAACCCGAACCCTAACCCTAACACTAAACCGAACCCTAACCCTAACCTGAACCCTAACCCTAACCCTAACCCGAAACCTAACCTAACCCTAACCCGACCCCTAACACGAACCCTAACGCGAACCCTAACCCTAACCTTAACCCTAACCCGAACCTTAACCCTAACCCTAACCCGAACCCTAACCCTAACCATAATGCTAACACTAACCCTAACCCGAAACCTAACCCTAACCCTAATCCGAACCCTAACCCTAACCGTAACCCTAACCCTAACCCGAACCCTAACCCTAACACTAACCCCTAACCCTAACCCTAACCCTAACCCGAACCCTAACCCTAACCCTAACCCTAACCCTAACCCTAACCCGAAGCCGAACCCTAACCCGAACCCTACCCATAACCCTAATCCGAACCCTAACACTAACCTTAACCCTAAACCTATCCCTAACCCGAACCCTAACCCTAACCCTAACCCTAACCCGAACCCGAACCCGAACCCTAACCCGAATCCTAACCCCTAACCCTAACCCTAACCCTACCCCTAACCCGAACCCTAACCCTAACCCTACCTCCTAAACCTAACCCTAACCCTAACCCGATCCCTAATCCTAACCCGAACCCTAACCCTACCCCGAACCCTAACCCGAACCCTAACCCTAACCCGAACCCGAACCCTATCCCTAACACGAACCCTAAACCTAACCCGAACCCTAACCCTAACACTAACCCTAACCGGAACCTGAACCCTAACACTAACCCTAACCCGAACCCGAACCCTAAACCTAACACTAACCCTAAACCGAACCCGAACCCTAACCCTAACCCTAAAACTAACACTAACCCTAACCCTAACCCGAACCCTAATCCGAACCAGAACCCTAACCCTAACCCTAACCCTAACCCGAACCCTAACCCTAACCCGAAACCTAACACTAACCCGAACCCTAACCCTAACCCGTACCCGAACCCTAACCCTAACCCTACCTCCTAAACCTAACCCTAACCCTAACCCGAACCCTAACACTAACCCGAACCGTAACCCTACCCCGAACCCTAACCCGAACCCTAAACCTAACCCGAACCCGAACCCTACCCCTAACACGAACTCTAAACCTAACCCGAACCCTAACCCTAACACTAACCCTAACCCGAACCTGAATCCTAACACTAACCCTAACCCAAACCCTAACCCGAACCCGAACCCTAAACCTAACACTAACCCTAATCCGAACCCGAACCCTAACCCTAACCCTAAACCTAACACTAACCCTAACCCTAACCCGAACCCTAATCCGAACCAGAACCCTAACCCTACCCCTAACCCTAACCCAAACCCTAACCCTAACCCGAACCCTAACAATAACCTGAACACTAACCCTAACCCGAACCCGAACCCTAACCCTAACCCTAACCCTAACCCTAACAGGAACACTAACCCTAACCCGAACCCTAACCCTAACCCAAACACTAACGCTAACCCGAACCCTAACCCGAACCCTAACCCGAACCCTAACCCTAACCCGAACCCTAACCCTAAACTTAACCCGAACCCGAACCCTAACCCTAACCCTAACCCTAACCCTAACCCAAACCCTAACCCGAACCCTAACCCTAACACGAACCCTAACCCGAACCCTAAACCGAACCCTAACCCTAAACCTAACTCTAACCCGAACCCTGACCCTAACCCTAACCCTAACCCTAACCCGAAAACGAACCCTAACCCTAACCCTAACCGTAACCCGAACCCGAACCCTAACCCTAACCCGAACCCTAACCCTAAAACTAACCCTAACACTAACCCGAACCCTAACCCTAAACCGAACCCTAACCCTAACCCGAACCCTAACCCAAATTCTAACCCTAACCCGAACCCGAACCCTAACCCTAACCCGAAATCTAACCCTAACCCGAACCCTAACCATAACAATAACCCTAACCTGAATCCGAACCCTAACCCTAACCCTAACCCGAACCCTAAACCTAACCTTAACTGGACCCCTAACCCTAACCCTACCCCGAACCCGAACCCTAACCCCTTACCCGAATCCTAACCCTAACCCGAACCCTAACCCGAACCCTAAACCTAACCTGAACCCGAACCCTAACCCTACCCCGAACCCTAAACCTAATCCGAACCCTAACCCTAACCCTAACCCTAACCCGGACCCTAACCGTAACCCTAACCCGACACCTAACCCGAACGCTAACGCGAATCCTAACCCTAACCCTAACCCTAACCCGAACCCTAACCCTAACCCTAACCCTAACCCGAACCCTAACCTGAACCCTAACCCTAACCCTAACCCGAACCCTAACCCTAACCCTAACCCTAACCCGAACCCTAACCCTAACCCTAACCCGAACCCGAAACCTAAACCGAACCCTACACCTAACCCTAATCCGAACCCTAACCCTGACCTAACCCTAACCCGAACCCTAACCTGAACCCTAAACCTAACCCTAACCCGAACCCTAACCCTAACCGTAACCTTAACCCGAACCCTAACCCTAACCCTAACCCTCACCCGAACCCTAACCCTAACCCTAACCCGAACCCTAAACCTAACCCTAAACCTAACCCTAACCCGAACGGTAACCCTAACCCTAACCCCTAACCCTAACACTAACCCTAACCCTAAACCGTACCCTAAACTTAATCCTAACCCTAACCCTAACCAGAACCCGAAACCTAACCCGAACCCTACCCCTAACCCTAATCCGAACCCTAACCCTAACCCTAAACCTAACTCTAACCCGAACCCTGACCCTAACCCTAACCCTAACCCTAACCCGAAAACGAACCCTAACCCTAACCCTAACCGTAACCCGAACCCGAACCCTAACCCTAACCCGAACCCTAACCCTAAAACTAACCCTAACACTAACCCGAACCCTAACCCTAAACCGAACCCTAACCCTAACCCGAACCCTAACCCAAATTCTAACCCTAACCCGAACCCGAACCCTAACCCTAACCCGAAATCTAACCCTAACCCGAACCCTAACCATAACAATAACCCTAACCTGAATCCGAACCCTAACCCTAACCCTAACCCGAACCCTAAACCTAACCTTAACTGGACCCCTAACCCTAACCCTACCCCGAACCCGAACCCTAACCCCTTACCCGAATCCTAACCCTAACCCGAACCCTAACCCGAACCCTAAACCTAACCTGAACCCGAACCCTAACCCTACCCCGAACCCTAAACCTAATCCGAACCCTAACCCTAACCCTAACCCTAACCCGGACCCTAACCGTAACCCTAACCCGACACCTAACCCGAACGCTAACGCGAATCCTAACCCTAACCCTAACCCTAACCCGAACCCTAACCCTAACCCTAACCCTAACCCGAACCCTAACCTGAACCCTAACCCTAACCCTAACCCGAACCCTAACCCTAACCCTAACCCTAACCCGAACCCTAACCCTAACCCTAACCCGAACCCGAAACCTAAACCGAACCCTACACCTAACCCTAATCCGAACCCTAACCCTGACCTAACCCTAACCCGAACCCTAACCTGAACCCTAAACCTAACCCTAACCCGAACCCTAACCCTAACCGTAACCTTAACCCGAACCCTAACCCTAACCCTAACCCTCACCCGAACCCTAACCCTAACCCTAACCCGAACCCTAAACCTAACCCTAAACCTAACCCTAACCCGAACGGTAACCCTAACCCTAACCCCTAACCCTAACACTAACCCTAACCCTAAACCGTACCCTAAACTTAATCCTAACCCTAACCCTAACCAGAACCCGAAACCTAACCCGAACCCTACCCCTAACCCTAATCCGAACCCTAACCCTAACCCTAAACCTAACCCTAACCCGAACCCTAACCCTAAGCCGAACCCTAACCCTAACCCTAACCCTAACCCTAACCCTAAACGGAACCCTAACCCGAACTCTAACCCTAACCCTAACCCGAACACTAACCCTAACCCTAACCCTAAACCGAACCCTAACCCTAACCTTAACCGGAACCGTGACCCTAACCCTAACCCGAACCCGAACCCTAATCCCTTACCCGAATCCTAACCCTAACCCGAACCCTAACCCGAACCCTAACCATAACCCTAACCCTGAACACGAACCCTAACCCTAACCCTACCCCTAACCCGAACCCTAACCCGAACAATAACCCTAACCCGAACCCGAAACCTAACCCTAACCCTAATCCTAACCCTAACCCTAACCCTAAACCTAACCCTAACCCGAACCCTAACCTGAAACCTAACCCTAACCCGAACCCTAACCCTAACCCTAAACCGAACCCTAACCCTAAACCTAACCCTAACACTAACCCGAACCCTAACCCTAACCCTAACCCGAACCCTAACCCTAACCATAACCCTAAACCTAACCCGAACGGTAACCCTAACCCTAACCCCTAAACCTAACCCTAACCCTAACACTAACCCTAACCCTAACCCGAACCCGATCCCTAACCCGAACCCTACCCCTAAACCTAATCCGAACCGTAACCCTAACCCTAACCCTAACCCTAACGCTAACCCGACCCTAACACTAACCAGAACGCTAACCCTAACCCTAACCCTAACCCGAACCCTAACCCGAAACCTAACACTAACCCTAACCCGAACCCTAACCCTAACCCTAACTCTAACCCTAACTCTAACCTGAACCCGAAACCTAACCCGAAACCTAAACTTAACACGAACCCGAACCCTAACCCTAACCCTAACCCGAACCCGAACCCTAACCCTAACACTAACCCGAACCCTAACCCTAACCTGAACCCTAACCATAACCCTAAACCTAACCCTAACCCGAACCCTAACCCTAACCCTAACCCGACCACTAACCCGAACCCTAACGAGAACCCTAAACATAACCCTAACCCTAACCCTAACCCGAACCTTAACCCTAACCCTAACCCGAACCCTAAACCTAACCCTAACCATAAACCTAAACTGAACCCTAAACCTAACCCTAACCCTAACCCGAACCCTAACCCTAACCCTAAACCTAACCCGAACCCTAACCCTAACCATAACGCTAACCCTAACCCTAACCCGAAGCCTAAACCTAACACTAACCCGAACCCGAACCCTAAACCTAACCGTAACCCTAACCCTAACCCGAACCCTAACCCTAACCCTAACCCCCAACCCTACCACTAACCCTAACCCGAACCCTAACCCTAACCCTAACCCGACCCCTAACCCGAAACCTAAAGCGAACCCTAACCCTAACCCTAACCCTAACCCTAACCCGAAACTTAACCCTAACCCTAACCCGAACCCTAACCCTAACCCTAACCCTAACCCTAACCCTAACCCTAACCCTAAACCGAACCCTAACCCTAACCCTCACCCTAACCCGAACCCTATACCTAACCCTTACCGTAACCCGAACCCTAACCCGAACCCTAACCCTAACCCTAACCCGAAACCTAACCCTAACCCTAACCCTAACTCGAACCATAACCCTAACCTTAACCCTAACCCTAACCCTAACCCGAACACTAACCCTAACCCTAAACCGAACCCGAACCCTAACCCTAACCCTAAACCTAACACAAACCCTAACCCTAACCCTAACCCGAAACCTAACACTAACCCTAACCCGAACCCTAACCCTAACCCGAAACCTAGCCCTAACCCTAACCCTAAGCCTAACCCGAACCCTAACCCGAACCCTAACCCTAACCCTAAACTGAACCCTAAACCTAACCCTAATCCTAAACCTAAACCGAACCCTAACCCTAACCCTAACCGGAACCCTAACCCTAACCCTAACCTGAACCCGAACACTAACCCCTTATCCGAATCCTAACCCTAACCCGAACCCTAACCCTAACACGAACCCTAACCATAACCCTAACCCGAACCCTACCCCTAAACCGAACCCTAACCCTAACCCTACCTCCTAATCCTAACCCTAACCCTAACCCGATCCCTAACCCTAACCCGAACCCTAACCCTACCCCGAACCCTAACCCGAACCCTAACCCTAACCCGAACCCGAACCCTACCCCTAACACGAAACCTAAACCTAACCCGAACCCTAACCGTAACCCTAACCCTAACCATAAACCTAAACTGAACCCTAAACCTAACCCTAACCCTAACCCGAAACCTAACCCTAACCCTAAACCTAACCCGAAACCTAACCCTAACCCTAACCCTAACCCGAACCCTAACCCTAACCCTAAACCTAACCCGAACCCTAACCCTAACCATAACGCTAACCCTAACCCTAACCCAAAACCTAACCCTAACCCTAACCCTAACCCTAACCCTAAACCGAACCTTAAACCTAACCCTAACCCTAACCCAAACCCTAACCCTAACCCTAACCCTAACCCGAACCCTAACCCGAACCCTAACCATAACCCTAACCCGAAACCTAACCCTAACCCTAACCCTAACCCGAACCCTAACCCTAACCATAACGCTAACACTAACCCTAACCCGAAACCTAACCCTAACCCTCATCCGAACCCTAACCCTAACCGTAACCCTAACCCTAACCCGAACCCTAACCCTAACCCTAACCCTAACCCTAAACCGAACCCTAACCCTAACCCTCACCCTAACCCGAACCCTAACCCTAACCCTTACCGTAACCCGAAACCTATCCCGTACCCTAACCCTAAACCTAACGCGAACCCTAACCCTAACCCTAAACCTAACTCGAACCATAACCCTAACCTTAACCCTAACCCTAACCCTAACCCGAACACTAACCCTAACCCTAAACCGAACCCGAACCCTAACCCTAAACCTAAACCTAACCCAAACCCTAACCCTAAACCTAACCCGAAACCTAACCCTAACCCTAACCCGAACCCTAACCCTAACCCGAAACCTAACCCTAACCCTAACCCTAAGCCTAACCCGAACCCTAACCCGAACCCTAACCCTAACCCTAACCTGAACCCTAACCCTAACCCTAACCCTAACCCTAACCCGAACCCTAACCCTAACCCTAACCGGAACCCTAACCCTAACCCTAACCTGAACCCGAACCCTAACCCCTTATCCGAATCCTAACCCTAACCCGAACCCTAACCCTAACACGAACCCTAACCCTAACCCTAACCCGAACCCTAACCCTAACCCTAACCCGAACCCTAACCCGAACCCTAACCCTAACCCGAACAGTAACCCTAACCCTAACACCTAAACCTAACCCTGACCCTAACCCGAACCCTAACCCTAACCCTAAACCTAACCCTAACCCGAACCCGAACCCTAACCCGAACCCTACCCCTAACCCTAATCCGAACCCTAACCCTAACCCTAACCCTAACCCTAACCCTAACCCGAACCCTAACCCTAACCCTAACCTGAACCCTAACCCTAACCCTAACCCGAACCCTAACCTAACCCTAACCCGACCCCTAACACGAACCCTAACGCAAACCCTAACCCTAACCCTAACCCTAATCCGAACCTTAACCCTAACCCGAACCCGAACCCTAACCCTAACCCTAACCCTAACCCTAACCCTAACCCTAAACCGAACCCTAAACCTAACCCTAACCCTAACCCGAACCCTAACCCTAACCCTAACCCTAACCCGAACCCTAACCCGAACCCTAACCATAACCCTAACCCGAAACCTAACCCTAACCCTAACCCTAACCCGAACCCTAACCCTAACCATAACGCTAACACTAACCCTAACCCGAACCCTACCCCTAACCCTAATCCGAACCCTAACCCTAACCCTAAACCTAACTCTAACCCGAACCCTGACCCTAACCCTAACCCTAACCCTAACCCGAAAACGAACCCTAACCCTAACCCTAACCGTAACCCGAACCCGAACCCTAACCCTAACCCGAACCCTAACCCTAAAACTAACCCTAACACTAACCCGAACCCTAACCCTAAACCGAACCCTAACCCTAACCCGAACCCTAACCCAAATTCTAACCCTAACCCGAACCCGAACCCTAACCCTAACCCGAAATCTAACCCTAACCCGAACCCTAACCATAACAATAACCCTAACCTGAATCCGAACCCTAACCCTAACCCTAACCCGAACCCTAAACCTAACCTTAACTGGACCCCTAACCCTAACCCTACCCCGAACCCGAACCCTAACCCCTTACCCGAATCCTAACCCTAACCCGAACCCTAACCCGAACCCTAAACCTAACCTGAACCCGAACCCTAACCCTACCCCGAACCCTAAACCTAATCCGAACCCTAACCCTAACCCTAACCCTAACCCGGACCCTAACCGTAACCCTAACCCGACACCTAACCCGAACGCTAACGCGAATCCTAACCCTAACCCTAACCCTAACCCGAACCCTAACCCTAACCCTAACCCTAACCCGAACCCTAACCTGAACCCTAACCCTAACCCTAACCCGAACCCTAACCCTAACCCTAACCCTAACCCGAACCCTAACCCTAACCCTAACCCGAACCCGAAACCTAAACCGAACCCTACACCTAACCCTAATCCGAACCCTAACCCTGACCTAACCCTAACCCGAACCCTAACCTGAACCCTAAACCTAACCCTAACCCGAACCCTAACCCTAACCGTAACCTTAACCCGAACCCTAACCCTAACCCTAACCCTCACCCGAACCCTAACCCTAACCCTAACCCGAACCCTAAACCTAACCCTAAACCTAACCCTAACCCGAACGGTAACCCTAACCCTAACCCCTAACCCTAACACTAACCCTAACCCTAAACCGTACCCTAAACTTAATCCTAACCCTAACCCTAACCAGAACCCGAAACCTAACCCGAACCCTACCCCTAACCCTAATCCGAACCCTAACCCTAACCCTAAACCTAACCCTAACCCGAACCCTAACCCTAAGCCGAACCCTAACCCTAACCCTAACCCTAACCCTAACCCTAAACGGAACCCTAACCCGAACTCTAACCCTAACCCTAACCCGAACACTAACCCTAACCCTAACCCTAAACCGAACCCTAACCCTAACCTTAACCGGAACCGTGACCCTAACCCTAACCCGAACCCGAACCCTAATCCCTTACCCGAATCCTAACCCTAACCCGAACCCTAACCCGAACCCTAACCATAACCCTAACCCTGAACACGAACCCTAACCCTAACCCTACCCCTAACCCGAACCCTAACCCGAACAATAACCCTAACCCGAACCCGAAACCTAACCCTAACCCTAATCCTAACCCTAACCCTAACCCTAAACCTAACCCTAACCCGAACCCTAACCTGAAACCTAACCCTAACCCGAACCCTAACCCTAACCCTAAACCGAACCCTAACCCTAAACCTAACCCTAACACTAACCCGAACCCTAACCCTAACCCTAACCCGAACCCTAACCCTAACCATAACCCTAAACCTAACCCGAACGGTAACCCTAACCCTAACCCCTAAACCTAACCCTAACCCTAACACTAACCCTAACCCTAACCCGAACCCGATCCCTAACCCGAACCCTACCCCTAAACCTAATCCGAACCGTAACCCTAACCCTAACCCTAACCCTAACGCTAACCCGACCCTAACACTAACCAGAACGCTAACCCTAACCCTAACCCTAACCCGAACCCTAACCCGAAACCTAACACTAACCCTAACCCGAACCCTAACCCTAACCCTAACTCTAACCCTAACTCTAACCTGAACCCGAAACCTAACCCGAAACCTAAACTTAACACGAACCCGAACCCTAACCCTAACCCTAACCCGAACCCGAACCCTAACCCTAACACTAACCCGAACCCTAACCCTAACCTGAACCCTAACCATAACCCTAAACCTAACCCTAACCCGAACCCTAACCCTAACCCTAACCCGACCACTAACCCGAACCCTAACGAGAACCCTAAACATAACCCTAACCCTAACCCTAACCCGAACCTTAACCCTAACCCTAACCCGAACCCTAAACCTAACCCTAACCATAAACCTAAACTGAACCCTAAACCTAACCCTAACCCTAACCCGAACCCTAACCCTAACCCTAAACCTAACCCGAACCCTAACCCTAACCATAACGCTAACCCTAACCCTAACCCGAAGCCTAAACCTAACACTAACCCGAACCCGAACCCTAAACCTAACCGTAACCCTAACCCTAACCCGAACCCTAACCCTAACCCTAACCCCCAACCCTACCACTAACCCTAACCCGAACCCTAACCCTAACCCTAACCCGACCCCTAACCCGAAACCTAAAGCGAACCCTAACCCTAACCCTAACCCTAACCCTAACCCGAAACTTAACCCTAACCCTAACCCGAACCCTAACCCTAACCCTAACCCTAACCCTAACCCTAACCCTAACCCTAAACCGAACCCTAACCCTAACCCTCACCCTAACCCGAACCCTATACCTAACCCTTACCGTAACCCGAACCCTAACCCGAACCCTAACCCTAACCCTAACCCGAAACCTAACCCTAACCCTAACCCTAACTCGAACCATAACCCTAACCTTAACCCTAACCCTAACCCTAACCCGAACACTAACCCTAACCCTAAACCGAACCCGAACCCTAACCCTAACCCTAAACCTAACACAAACCCTAACCCTAACCCTAACCCGAAACCTAACACTAACCCTAACCCGAACCCTAACCCTAACCCGAAACCTAGCCCTAACCCTAACCCTAAGCCTAACCCGAACCCTAACCCGAACCCTAACCCTAACCCTAAACTGAACCCTAAACCTAACCCTAATCCTAAACCTAAACCGAACCCTAACCCTAACCCTAACCGGAACCCTAACCCTAACCCTAACCTGAACCCGAACACTAACCCCTTATCCGAATCCTAACCCTAACCCGAACCCTAACCCTAACACGAACCCTAACCATAACCCTAACCCGAACCCTACCCCTAAACCGAACCCTAACCCTAACCCTACCTCCTAATCCTAACCCTAACCCTAACCCGATCCCTAACCCTAACCCGAACCCTAACCCTACCCCGAACCCTAACCCGAACCCTAACCCTAACCCGAACCCGAACCCTACCCCTAACACGAAACCTAAACCTAACCCGAACCCTAACCGTAACCCTAACCCTAACCATAAACCTAAACTGAACCCTAAACCTAACCCTAACCCTAACCCGAAACCTAACCCTAACCCTAAACCTAACCCGAAACCTAACCCTAACCCTAACCCTAACCCGAACCCTAACCCTAACCCTAAACCTAACCCGAACCCTAACCCTAACCATAACGCTAACCCTAACCCTAACCCAAAACCTAACCCTAACCCTAACCCTAACCCTAACCCTAAACCGAACCTTAAACCTAACCCTAACCCTAACCCAAACCCTAACCCTAACCCTAACCCTAACCCGAACCCTAACCCGAACCCTAACCATAACCCTAACCCGAAACCTAACCCTAACCCTAACCCTAACCCGAACCCTAACCCTAACCATAACGCTAACACTAACCCTAACCCGAAACCTAACCCTAACCCTCATCCGAACCCTAACCCTAACCGTAACCCTAACCCTAACCCGAACCCTAACCCTAACCCTAACCCTAACCCTAAACCGAACCCTAACCCTAACCCTCACCCTAACCCGAACCCTAACCCTAACCCTTACCGTAACCCGAAACCTATCCCGTACCCTAACCCTAAACCTAACGCGAACCCTAACCCTAACCCTAAACCTAACTCGAACCATAACCCTAACCTTAACCCTAACCCTAACCCTAACCCGAACACTAACCCTAACCCTAAACCGAACCCGAACCCTAACCCTAAACCTAAACCTAACCCAAACCCTAACCCTAAACCTAACCCGAAACCTAACCCTAACCCTAACCCGAACCCTAACCCTAACCCGAAACCTAACCCTAACCCTAACCCTAAGCCTAACCCGAACCCTAACCCGAACCCTAACCCTAACCCTAACCTGAACCCTAACCCTAACCCTAACCCTAACCCTAACCCGAACCCTAACCCTAACCCTAACCGGAACCCTAACCCTAACCCTAACCTGAACCCGAACCCTAACCCCTTATCCGAATCCTAACCCTAACCCGAACCCTAACCCTAACACGAACCCTAACCCTAACCCTAACCCGAACCCTAACCCTAACCCTAACCCGAACCCTAACCCGAACCCTAACCCTAACCCGAACAGTAACCCTAACCCTAACACCTAAACCTAACCCTGACCCTAACCCGAACCCTAACCCTAACCCTAAACCTAACCCTAACCCGAACCCGAACCCTAACCCGAACCCTACCCCTAACCCTAATCCGAACCCTAACCCTAACCCTAACCCTAACCCTAACCCTAACCCGAACCCTAACCCTAACCCTAACCTGAACCCTAACCCTAACCCTAACCCGAACCCTAACCTAACCCTAACCCGACCCCTAACACGAACCCTAACGCAAACCCTAACCCTAACCCTAACCCTAATCCGAACCTTAACCCTAACCCGAACCCGAACCCTAACCCTAACCCTAACCCTAACCCTAACCCTAACCCTAAACCGAACCCTAAACCTAACCCTAACCCTAACCCGAACCCTAACCCTAACCCTAACCCTAACCCGAACCCTAACCCGAACCCTAACCATAACCCTAACCCGAAACCTAACCCTAACCCTAACCCTAACCCGAACCCTAACCCTAACCATAACGCTAACACTAACCCTAACCCGAAACCTAACCCTAACCCTAATCCGAACCCTAACCCTAACCGTAACCCTAACCCTAACCCGAACCCTAACCCTAACCCTAACCCCTAACCCTAACCCTAACCCTAACCCGAACCCTAACCCTAACCCTAACCCTAACCGTAACCCTAACCCGAAGCCGAACCCTAACCCGAACCCTAACCCTAACCTTAACCCTAACCCTAACCCTAACCCGAACCCTAACCCTAACCCTAACCCTAACCCTAACCCTAACCCGAACCCTAACCCTAACCCGAATCCTAACACCTAACCCTAACCCTAACCCTACCCCTAACCCGAACCCTAACCCTAACCCTACCTCCTAAACCTAACCCTAACCCTAACCCGATCCCTAACCCTAACCCGAACCCTAACCCTACCCCGAACCCTAACCCGAACCCTAACCCTAACCCGAACCCGAACCCTACCCCTAACACGAACCCTAAACCTAACCCGAACCCTAACCCTAACACTAACCCTAACCGGAACCTGAACCCTAACACTAACCCTAACCCGAACCCTAACCCGAAGCCGAACCCTAAACCTAACACTAACCCTAAACCGAACCCGAACCCTAACCCTAACCCTAAAACTAACACTAACCCTAACCCTAACCCGAACCCTAATCCGAACCAGAACCCTAACCCTAACCCTAACCCTAACCCGAACCCTAACCCTAACCCGAAACCTAACACTAACCCGAACCCTAACCCTAACCCGTACCCGAACCCTAACCCTAACCCTAACCCTAACTGGAACCCTAACCCTAACCCGAACCCTAACCCTAACCCAAACACTAACCCTAAACCGAACCCTAACCCGAACCCTAACCCGAACCCTAAACCTAACCCGAACCCTAACCCTAAACTTAACCCGAACCCGAACCCTAACCCTAACCCTAACTCTAACCCTAACCCGAACCCTAACCCGAACCCTAACCCTAAAACGAAAACTAACCCGAACCCTTACCCGAACCCTAACCCTAACCCTAACCTGAACACTAAACCTAACACTAACCCTAACCCTAAACCGAAACCTAACCCTAACCCTAACAGGAACCCTAACCCTAACCCTAACCTGAAACCGAACATTAACACCTTACCCGAATCCTAACCCTAACCCGAACCCTAACCCGAACCATAACCCTAACCCTAACTCCGAAACCGAACCCTAGCCCTAACACTAACCCTAACCCGAAACCTAACTCGAACCCGAAACCAAACCCTAACCCGAACCCGAACCCTAACCCTAACCCTAACCCGAACCCTAACCCTAACACGAACCCTAACCCTAACCCTAACCCGACACCTGACCAGAAACCTAACACGAACCCTTACCGTAAACCTAACCCTAACCCTAACCCGAACCTTAACAATAACCCTAACCCAAACCTTAACCCTAACCCTAACCCTAACCCTAAACCTAACCCTAGCCCGAACCCTAACCCGAACCCTAACCCTAACCCGAACCATAACCCTAACCTAACCCTAACCCGAACCCTAACCTGAACCCTAAATCTAACCCTAACCCGAACCCTAACCCAAACCCTAACCCTAACCCGAACCCTAAACCGAACCCTAACCCTAACCCGAACTGTAACCCTAACCCTAACCCCTAAACCTAACCCTGACCCTAACCCGAACCCTAACCCTAACCCTAAACCTAACCCTAACCCGAACCCGAACCCAAACCCGAACCCTACCCCTAACCCTAATCCGAACCCTAACCCTAACCCTAACCCTAACCCTAAACCTAACCCGAACCCTAACACTAACCAGAACGCTAACCCTAACCCTAAACGTAAACCGAAACCTAACCCTAACCCTAACCCTAACCCTAACCCGAACCCTAACCCTAACCCGAATCCTAACCCCTAACCCTAACCCTAACCCTACACCTAACCCTAACCCTAACACTAACCCTACCTCCTAAACCTAACCCTAACCCTAACCCGATACCTAACCCTTACCCGAACCCTAACCCTACCCCGAACCCTAACCCGAAACCTAACCCTAACCCGAACCCGAACCCTACCCCTAACACGAACCTAAACCTAACCCGAACCCTAACCGTAACCCTAACCCTAACCATAAACCTAAACTGAACCCTAAACCTAACCCTAACCCTAACCCGAACCCTAACCCTAACCCTAAACCTAACCCGAAACCTAACCCGAAACCTAACCCTAACCCTAACCCTAACCCGAACCCTAACCCTAACCCTAAACGTAACCCGAAACCTAACCCTAACCATAACGCTAACCCTAACCCTAACCCGAAACATAACCCTAACCCTAACCCTAACCCTAACCATAAACCGAACCCTAAACCTAACCCTAACCCTAACCCAAACCCTAACCCTAACCCTAACCCTAACCCGAACCCTAATCCGAACCCTAACCATAACCCTAACCCGAAACCTAACCCTAACCCTAACCCTAACCCGAACCCTAACCCTAACCATAACGCTAACACTAACCCTAACCCGAAACCTAACCCTAACCCTCATCCGAACCCTAACCCTAACCGTAACCCTAACCCTAACCCGAACCCTAACCCTAACCCTAACCCTAACCCTAAACCGAACCCTAACCCTAACCCTCACCCTAACCCGAACCCTAACCCTAACCCTTACCGTAACCCGAACCCTAACCCGTACCCTAACCCTAACCCTAACCCGAACCCTAACCCTAACCCTAACGCTAACCCGAACCATAACCCTAACCTTAACCCTAACCCTAACCCTAACCCGAACACTAACCCTAACCCTAAACCGAACCCGAACCCTAACCCTAACCCTAAACCTAACCCAAACCCTAACCCTAACCCTAACCCGAAACCTAACCCTAACCCTAACCCGAACCCTAACCCTAACCCGAAACCTAACCCTAACCCTAACCCTAAGCCTAACCTGAACCCTAACCCGAACCCTAACCCTAACCCTAACCTGAACCCTAACCCTAACCCTAACCCTAACCCTAACCCGAACCCTAACCCTAACCCTAACCGGAACCCTAACCCTAACCCTAACCTGAACCCGAACCCTAACCCCTTATCCGAATCCTAACCCTAACCCGAACCCTAACCCTAACACGAACCCTAACCCTAACCCTAACCCGAACCCTAACCCTAACCCTAACCCGAACCCTAACCCGAACCCTAAACCTAACCCGAACAGTAACCCTAACCCTAACCCCTAAACCTAACCCTGACCCTAACCCGAAACCTAACCCTAACCCTAAACCTAACCCTAACCCGAACCCGAACCCTAAGACGAACCCTAACCCTAACCCTAATCCGAACCCTAACCCTAACCCTAACCCTAACCCTAAACCTAACCCGAACCCTAACACTAACAAGAACGCTAACCCTAACCCTAACCCTAACCCGAACCCTAACCCGAACCGTAACCCTAACCCTAACCCGAACCCTAACTCTAACCCTAACCCGAACCCTAACCCTAAACTTAACTCTAACCCTAACCCTAACCCGAACCCGAACCCTAACCCGAACCCTAACCCTAACCCGAACCCGAACCCTAACCCTAAACCGAACCCGAACCCTAACCCTAACACTAAACCGAACCCTAACCTTAACCTGAACCCTAACCCTAACCCTAACCCGAACCCTAACCTAAACCTAACCCGACCCCTAACACGAACCCTAACGCGAACACTAACCCTAACCCTAACCCTAACCCGAAACTTAACCCTAACCCTAACCCGAACCCTAACCCTAACCATAACGCTAACACTAACCCTAACCCGAAACCTAACCCTAACCCTAATCCGAACCCTAACCCTAACCGTAACCCTAACCCTAACCCGAACCCTAACCCTAACCCCTAACCCTAACCCTCACCGTAACCCGAACCCTAACCCTAACCCTAACCCTAACCCTAACCCTAACCCGAAGCCGAACCCTAACCCGAACCCTACCCATAACCCTAATCCGAACCCTAACCCTAACCTTAACCCTAACCCTAACCCTAACCCGAACCCTAACCCTAACCCTAACCCTAACCCTAACCCTAACCCGAACCCTAACCCTAACCCGAATCCTAACCCCTAACCCTAACCCTAACCCTACCCCTAACCCGAACCCTAACCCTAACATTACCTCCTAAACCTAACCCTAACCCTAACCCGATCCCTAACCCTAACCCGAACCCTAACCCTACCCCGAACCCTAACCCGAACCCTAACCCTAACCCGAACCCGAACCCTACCCCTAACACGAACACTAAACCTAACCTGAACCCTAACCCTAACACTAACCCTAACCGGAACCTGAACCCTAACACTAACCCTAACCCGAACCCTAACCCGAACCCGAACCCTAAACCTAACACTAACCCTAAACCGAACCCGAACCCTAACCCTAACCCTAAAACTAACACTAACCCTAACCCTAACCCGAACCCTAATCCGAACCAGAACCCTAACCCTAACCCTAACCCTAACCCGAACCCTAACCCTAACCCGAAACCTAACACTAACCCGAACCCTAACCCTAACCCGTACCCGAACCCTAACCCTAACCCTAACCCTAACTGGAACCCTAACCCTAACCCGAACCCTAACCCTAACCCAAACACTAACCCTAACCCGAACCCTAACCCGAACCCTAACCCGAACCCTAAACCTAACCCGAACCCTAACCCTAAACTTAACCCGAACCCGAACCCTAACCCTAACCCTAACCCTAACCCTAACCCGAAACCTAACCCGAACCCTAACCCTAAAACGAAACCTAACCCGAACCCTAACCCGAACCCTAACCCTAAACCTAACTCTAACCCAAACCCTGACCCTAACCCTAACCCTAACCCTAACCCGAAACCGAACCCTAATCCTAAACCTAACCGTAACCCGAACCCGAACCCTAACCCTAACCCGAACCCTAACCCTAACACTAACCCTAACCCTAACCCGAAACCTAACCCTAACCCGAACCCTAACCCTAACCCGAACCCTAACCCTAACCCGAAACCTAACCCTAAACCTAACCCTAAGCCTAACCCGAACCCTAACCCGAACCCTAACCCTAACCCTAACCTGAACACTAACCCTAACCCTAACCCTAACCCTAACCCGAAACCTAACCCTAACCCTAACATGAACCCTAACCCTAACCCTAACCTGAAACCGAACATTAACACCTTACCCGAATCCTAACCCGAACCCTAACCCGAACCCGAACCCTAACCCTAACCCTAACTCCGAAACCGAACCCTAACCCTAACACTAACCCTAACCC
>JAVLSZ010000083.1:625000-635000 GCA_032313775.1 Urocyon cinereoargenteus
AAAACGAAAACTAACCCGAACCCTAACCCGAACCCTAACCCTAAACCTAACTCTAACCCGAACCCTGACCCTAACCCTAACCCTAACCCTAACCCGAAACCGAACCCTAATCCTAACCCTAACCGTAATCCGAACCCGAACCCTAACCCTAACCCGAACCCTAACCCTAACACTAACCCTAACCCTAACCCGAACCCTAACCCTAACCCGAACCCTAACCCTAACCCGAACCCTAACCCTAACCCGAAACCTAACCCTAAACCTAACCCTAAGCCTAACCCGAACCCTAACCCGAACCCTAACCCTAACCCTAACCTGAACACCTACCCTAACCCTAACCCTAACCCTAAACCGAAAACTAACCCTAACCCTAACAGGAACCCTAACCCTAACCCTAACCTGAAACCGAACATTAACACCTTACCCGAATCCTAACCCTAACCCGAACCCTAACCCGAACCCTAACCCTAACCCTAACTCCGAAACCGAACCCTAACCCTAACACTAACCCTAACCCGAAACCTAACTCGAACCCGAAACCAAACCCTAACCCGAACCCGAACCCTAACCCTAACCCTAACCCGAACCCTAACCCTAACACGAACCCTAACCCTAACCCTAACCCGACACCTAACCAGAAACCTAACACGAACCCTTACCGTAAACCTAACCCTAACCCTAACCCGAACCTTAACAATAACCCTAACCCAAACCTTAACCCTAACCCTAACCCTAACCCTAAACCTAACCCTAACCCGAACCCTAACCCGAACCCTAACCCTAACCTGAACCATAACCCTAACCTAACCCTAACCCGAACCCTAACCTGAACCCTAAATCTAACCCTAACCCGAACCCTAACCCAAACCCTAACCCTAACCCGAACCCTAACCCGAACCCTAACCCTAACCCGAACTGTAACCCTAACCCTAACCCCTAAACCTAACCCTGACCCTAACCCGAACCCTAACCCTAACCCTAAACCTAACCCTAACCCGAACCCGAACCCTAACCCGAACCCTACCCCTAACCCTAATCCGAACCCTAACCCTAACCCTAACCCTAAACCTAACCCGAACCCTAACACTAACCAGAACGCTAACCCTAACCCTAAACCGAAACCGAAACCTAACCCTAACCCTAACCCTAACCCGAACCCTAACCCTAACCCGAATCCTAACCCCTAACCCTAACCCTAACCCTACACCTAACCCTAACCCTAACCCTAACCCTACCTCCAAACCTAACCCTAACCCTAACCCGATCCCTAACACTAACCCGAACCCTAACCCTACCCCGAACCCTAACCCGAACCCTAACCCTAACCCGAACCCGAACCCTACCCCTAACACGAACCCTAAACCTAACCCGAACCCTAACCGTAACCCTAACCCTAACCATAAACCTAAACTGAACCCTAAACCTAACCCTAACCCTAACCCGAACCCTAACCCTAACCCTAAACCTAACCCGAAACCTAACCCGAAACCTAACCCTAACCCTAACCCTAACCCGAACCCTAACCCTAACACTAAACATAACCCGAACCCTAACCCTAACCATAACGCTAACCCTAACCCTAACCCGAACCATAACCCTAACCCTAACCCTAACCCTAACCATAAACCGAACCCTAAACCTAACCCTAACCCTAACCCAAACCATAACCCTAACCCTAACCCTAACCCGAACCCCAACCCGAACCCTAACCATAACCCTAACCCGAAACCTAACCCTAACCCTAACCCTAACCCGAACCCTAACCCTAACCATAACGCTAACACTAACCCTAACCCGAAACCTAACCCTAACCCTCATCCGAACCCTAACCCTAACCGTAACCCTAACCCTAACCCGAACCCTAACCCTAACCCTAACCCTAACCCTAAACCGAACCCTAACCCTAACCCTCACCCTAACCCGAACCCTAACCCTAACCCTTACCGTAACCCGAACCCTAACCCGTACCCTAACCCTAACCCTAACCCGAACCCTAACCCTAACCCTAACCCTAACCCGAACCATAACCCTAACCTTAACCCTAACCCTAACCGTAACCCGAACACTAACCCTAACCCTAAACCGAACCCGAACCCTAACCCTAACCCTAAACCTAACCCAAACCCTAACCCTAACCCTAACCCGAAACCTAACCCTAACCCTAAACCGAACCCTAACCCTAACCCGAAACCTAACCCTAACCCTAACCCTAAGCCTAACCCGAACGCTAACCCGAACCCTAACCCTAACCCTAACCTGAACCCTTACCCCAAACCTAACCCTAAACCTAACCAAAACCCTAACCCTAACCCTAACCGGAACCCTAACCCTAACCCTAACCTGAACCCGAACCCTAACCCCTTATCCGAATCCTAACCCTAACCCGAACCCTAACCCTAACACGAACCCTAACCCTAACCCTAACCCGAACCCTAACCCTAACCCTAACCCGAACCCTAACCCGAACCCTAACCCTAACCCGAACAGTAACTCTAACCCTAACCCCTAAACCTAACCCTGACCCTAACCCGAACCCTAACCCTAACCCTAAACCTAACCCTAACCCGAACCCGAACCCTAACCCGAACCCTAACCCTAACCCTAATCCGAACCCTAACCCTAACCCTAACCCTAACCCTAACCCTAAACCTAACCCTAACCCTAACACTAACAAGAACGCTAACCCTAACCCTAACCCTAACCCGAACCGTAACCCGAACCGTAACCCTAACCCTAACCCGAACCCTAACTCTAACCCTAACCCGAACCCTAACCCTAACCCTAACTCTAACCCTAACTCTAACCCGAACCCGAACCCTAACCCGAACCCTAACCCTAACCCGAACCCGAACCCTAACCCTAAACCGAACCCGAACCCTAACCCTAACACTAAACCGAACCCTAACCCTAACCTGAACCCTAACCCTAACCCTAACCCGAACCCTAACCTAACCCTAACCCGACCCCTAACACGAACCCTAACGCGAACCCTAACCCTAACCCTAACCCTAACCCGAAACTTAACCCTAACCCTAACCCGAACCCTAACCCTAACCATAACGCTAACACTAACCCTAACCCGAAACCTAACCCTAACCCTAATCCGAACCCTAACCCTAACCGTAACCCTAACCCTAACCCGAACCCTAACCCTAACCCTAAACCCTAACCCTAACCCTAACCCTAACCCGAAACCTAACCCTAACCCTAACCCTAACCCTAACCCTAACCCGAAGCCGAACCCTAACCCGAACCCTACCCATAACCCTAATCCGAACCCTAACCCTAACCTTAACCCTAACCCTAACCCTAACCCGAACCCTAACCCTAACCCTAACCCTAACCCTAACCCTAACCCGAACCCTAACCCTAACCCGAATACTAACCCCTAACCCTAACCCTAACCCTACCCCTAACCCGAACCCTCACCCTAACCCTACCTCCTAAACCTAACCCTAACCCGATCCCTAACCCTAACCCGAACCCTAACCCTACCCCGAACCCTAACCCGAACCCTAACCCTAACCCGAACCCGAACCCTACCCCTAACACGAACCCTAAACCTAACCTGAACCCTAACCCTAACACTAACCCTAACCGGAACCTGAACCCTAACACTAACCCTAACCCGAACCCTAACCCGAACCCGAACCCTAAACCTAACACTAACCCTAAACCGAACCCGAACCCTAACCCTAACCCTAAAACTAACACTAACCCTAACCCTAACCCGAACCCTAATCCGAACCAGAACCCTAACCCTAACCCTAACCCTAACCCGAACCCTAACCCTAACCCGAAACCTAACACTAACCCGAACCCTAACCCTAAACCGTACCCGAACCCTAACCCTAACCCTAACCCTAACTGGAACCCTAACCCTAACCCGAACCCTAACCCTAACCCAAACACTACCCCTAACCCGAACCCTAACCCGAACCCTAACCCGAACCCTAAACCTAACCCGAACCCTAACCCTAAACTTAACCCGAACCCGAACCCTAACCCTAACCCTAACCCTAACCCTAACCCGAACCCTAACCCGAACCCTAACCCTAAAACGAAACCTAACCAGAACCCTAACCCGAACCCTAACCCTAAACCTAACTCTAACCCGAACCCTGACCCTAACCCTAACCCTAAACCTAACCCGAAACCGAACCCTAATCCTAACCCTAACCGTAACCCGAACCCGACCCTAACCCTAACCCGAACCCTAACCCTAACCCGAACCCTAACCCTAACCCTAACCTGAACACTAACCCTAACCCTAACCCTAACCCTAACCCGAAACCTAACCCTAACCCTAACAGGAACCCTAACCCTAACCCTAACCTGAAACCGAACATTAACACCTTACCCGAATCCTAACCCTAACCCGAACCCTAACCCGAACACTAACCCTAACCCTAACTCCGAAACCGAACCCTAACCCTAACACTAACCCTAACCCGAAACCTAACTCGAACCCAAACCCAAACCCTAACCCGAACCCGAACCCTAACCCTAACCCTAACCCGAACCCTAACCCTAACACGAACCCTAACCCTAACCCTAACCCGACACCTAACAAGAAACCTAACACGAACCCTTACCGTAAACCTAACCCTAACCCTAACCCGAACCTTAACAATAACCCTAACCCAAACCTTAACCCTAACCCTAACCCTAACCCTAAACCTAACCCTAACCCGAACCCTAACCCGAACCGTAACCCGAACCATAACCCTAACCTAACCCTAACCCGAACCCTAACCTGAACCCTAAATCTAACCCTAACCCGAACCCTAACCCTAACCCTAACCCTAACCCGAACCCTAACCCGAACCCTAACCCTAACCCGAAGTGTAACCCTAACCCTCACCCCTAAACCTAACCCTGACCCTAACCCGAACCCTAACCCTAACCCTATACCTAACCCTAACCCGAACCCGAACCCTAACCCGAACCCTACCCCTAACCCTAATCCGAACCCTAACCCTAACCCTAACCCTAACCCTAAACCTAACCCGAACCCTAACACTAACCAGAACGCTAACCCTAACCCTAAACCTAACCCGAAACCTAACCCAAACCGTAACCCTAACCCTAACCCGAACCCTAACTCTAACCCTAACCCGAACCCTAACCCTAACCCTAACCATAACCCTAACCCGAAACCTAACCCTAACCCTAACCCTAACCCGAACCCTAACCCTAACCATAACGCTAACACTAACCCTAACCCGAAACCTAACCCTAACCCTAATCCGAACCCTAACCCTAACCGTAACCCTAACCCTAACCCGAACCCTAACCCTAACCCTAACCCCTAACCCTAACCCTAACCCTAACCCGAACCCTAACCCTAACCCTAACCCTAACCCGAAGCCGAACCCTAACCCGAACCCTACCCATAACCCTAATCCGAACCCTAACCCTAACCTTAACCCTAACCCTAACCCTAACCCGAACCCTAACCCTAACCCTAACCCTAACCCTAACCCTAACCCGAACCCTAACCCTAACCCGAATCCTAACCCCTAACCCTAACCCTAACCCTACCCCTAACCCGAACCCTAACCCTAACCCTACCTCCTAAACCTAACCCTAACCCTAACCCGATCCCTAACCCGAACCCGAACCCTAACCCTACCCCGAACCCTAACCCGAACCCTAACCCAAACCCGAACCCGAACCCTACCCCTAACACGAACCCTAAACCTAACCCGAACCCTAACCGTAACCCTAACCCTAACCATAAACCTAAACTGAACCCTAAACCTAACCCTAACCCTAACCCGAACCCTAACCCTAACCCTAAACCTAACCCGAAACCTAACCCTAACCCTAACCCTAACCCGAACCCTAACCCTAACCCTAAACCTAAACCGAACCCTAACCCTAACCATAACGCTAACCCTAACCCTAACCCGAACCCTAACCCTAACCCTAACCCTAACCCTAAACCGAACCCTAAACCTAACCCTAACCCTAACCCAAACCCTAAACCTAACCCTAACCCTAACCCGAACCCTAACCCGAACCCTAACCATAACCCTAACCCGAAACCTAACCCTAACCCTAACCCTAACCCGAACCCTAACCCTAACCATAACGCTAACACTAACCCTAACCCGAAAACTAACCCTAACCCTCATCCGAACCCTAACCCTAACCGTAACCCTAACCCTAACACGAACCCTAACCCTAACCCTAACCCTAACCCTAAACCGAACCCTAACCCTAACCCTCACCCTAACCCGAACCCTAACCCTAACCCTTACCGTAACCCGAACCCTAACCCGTACCCTAACCCTAACCCGAACCCGAACCCTAACCCTAACCCTAACCCTAACCCGAACCATAACCCTAACCTTAACCCTAACCCTAACCCTAACCCGAACACTAACCCTAACCCTAAACCGAACCCGAACCCTAACCCTAACCCTAAACCTAACCCAAACCCTAACCCTAACCCTAACCCGAAACCTAACCCTAACCCTAACCCGAACCCTAACCCTAACCCGAAACCTAACCCTAACCCTAACCCTAAGCCTAACCCGAACCCTAACCCGAACCCTAACCCTAACCCTAACCTGAACCCTAACCCTAACCCTAACCCTAACCCTAACCCGAACCCTAAACCTAACCCTAACCGGAACCCTAACCCTAACACTAACCTGAACCCGAACCCTAACCCCTTATCCGAATCCTAACCCTAACCCGAACCCTAACCCTAACACGAACCCTAACCCTAACCCTAACCCGAACACTAACCCTAACCCTAACCCGAACCCTAACCCGAACACTAAACCTAACCCGAACAGTAACCCTAACCCTAACCCCTAAACCTAAACCTGACCCTAACCCGAACCCTAACCCTAACCCTAAACCTAACCCTAACCCGAACCCGAACCCTAACCCGAACCCTACCCCTAACCCTAATCCGAACCCTAACCCTAACCCTAACCCGAACCCTAAACCTAACCCGAACCCTAACACTAACAAGAACGCTAACCCTAACCCTAACCCTAACCCGAACCCTAACCCGAACCGTAACCCTAACCCTAACCCGAACCCTAAGTCTAACCCTAACCCGAACCCTAACCCTAACCCTAACTCTAACCCTAACCCTAACCCGAACCCGAACCCTAACCCGAACCCTAACCCTAACCCGAACCCGAACCCTAACCCTAAACCGAACCCGAACCCTAACCCTAACACTAACCCTAACCCGAAACCTAACTCGAACCCGAAACCAAACTCTAACCCGAACCCGAACCCTAACCCTAACCCTAACCCGAACCCTAACCCTAACACGAACCCTAACCCTAACCCTAACCCGACACCTAACCAGAAACCTAACACGAACCCTTACCGTAAACCTAACCCTAACCCTAACCCAAACCTTAACAATAACCCTAACCCAAACCTTAACACTAACCCTAACCCTAACCCTAAACCTAACCCTAACCCGAACCCTAACCCGAACCCTAACCCTAACCCGAACCATAACCCTAACCTAACCCTAACCCGAACCCTAACCTGAACCCTAAATCTAACCCTAACCCGAACCCTAACCCAAACCCTAACCCTAACCCGAACCCTAACCCGAACCCTAACCCTAAACCTAACCCGAACCCTAACACTAACCAGAACGCTAACCCTAACCCTAAACCGAAACCGAAACCTAACCCTAACCCTAACCCTAACCCGAACCCTAACCCTAACCCGAATCCTAACCCCTAACCCTAACCCTAACCCTACACCTAACCCTAACCCTAACCCTAACCCTACCTCCAAACCTAACCCTAACCCTAACCCGATCCCTAACCCTAACCCGAACCCTAACCCTACCCCGAACCCTAACCCGAACCCTAACCCTAACCCGAACCCGAACCCTACCCCTAACACGAACCTAAACCTAACCCGAACCCTAACCGTAACCCTAACCCTAACCATAAACCTAAACTGAACCCTAAACCTAACCCTAACCCTAACCCGAACCCTAACCCTAACCCTAAACCTAACCCGAAACCTAACCCGAAACCTAACCCTAACCCTAACCCTAACCCGAACCCTAACCCTAACCCTAAACATAACCCGAACCCTAACCCTAACCATAACGCTAACCCTAACCCTAACCCGAACCATAACCCTAACCCTAACCCTAACCCTAACCATAAACCGAACCCTAAACCTAACCCTAACCCTAACCCAAACCCTAACCCTAACCCTAACCCGAACCCTAACCCGAACCCTAACCATAACCCTAACCCGAAACCTAACCCTAACCCTAACCCGAACCCTAACCCTAACCATAACGCTAACACTAACCCTAACCCGAAACCTAACCCTAACCCTCATTCGAACCCTAACCCTAACCGTAACCCTAACCCTAACCCGAACCCTAACCCTAACCCTAACCCTAACCCTAAACCGAACCCTAACCCTAACCCTCACCCTAACCCGAACCCTAACCCTAACCCTTACCGTAACCCGAACCCTAACCCGTACCCTAACCCTAACCCTAACCCGAACCCTAACCCTAACCCTAACCCTAACCCGAACCATAACCCTAACCTTAACCCTAACCCTAACCCTAACCCGAACACTAACCCTAACCCTAAACCGAACCCGAACCCTAACCCTAACCCTAAACCTAACCCAAACCCTAACCCTAACCCTAACCCGAACCCTAACCCGTACCCTAACCCTAACCCGAACCCGAACCCTAACCCTAACCCTAACCCTAACCCGAACCATAACCCTAACCTTAACCCTAACCCTAACCCTAACCCGAACACTAACCCTAACCCTAAACCGAACCCGAACCCTAACCCTAACCCTAAACCTAACCCAAACCCTAACCCTAACCCTAACCCGAAACCTAACCCTAACCCTAACCCGAACCCTAACCCTAACCCGAAACCTAACCCTAACCCTAACCCTAAGCCTAACCCGAACCCTAACCCGAACCCTAACCCTAACCCTAACCTGAACCCTAACCCTAACCCTAACCCTAACCCTAACCCGAACCCTAAACCTAACCCTAACCGGAACCCTAACCCTAACACTAACCTGAACCCGAACCCTAACCCCTTATCCGAATCCTAACCCTAACCCGAACCCTAACCCTAACACGAACCCTAACCCTAACCCTAACCCGAACCCTAACCCTAACCCTAACCCGAACCCTAACCCGAACCCTAACCCTAACCCGAACAGTAACTCTAACCCTAACCCCTAAACCTAACCCTGACCCTAACCCGAACCCTAACCCTAACCCTAAACCTAACCCTAACCCGAACCCGAACCATAACCCGAACCCTAACCCTAACCCTAATCCGAACCCTAACCCTAACCCTAACCCTAACCCTAAACCTAACCCGAACCCTAACACTAACAAGAACGCTAACCCTAACCCTAACCCTAACCCGAACCGTAACCCGAACCGTAACCCTAACCCTAACCCGAACCCTAACTCTAACCCTAACCCGAACCCTAACCCTAACCCTAACTCTAACCCTAACCCTAACCCGAACCCGAACCCTAACCCGAACCCTAACCCTAACCCGAACCCGAACCCTAACCCTAAACCGAACCCGAACCCTAACCCTAACACTAAACCGAACCCTAACCCTAACCTGAACCCTAACCCTAACCCTAACCCGAACCCTAACCTAACCCTAACCCGACCCCTAACACGAACCCTAACGCGAACCCTAACCCTAACCCTAACCCTAACCCGAACCTTAACCCTAACCCTAACCCGAACCCTAACCCTAACCATAACGATAACACTAACCCTAACCCGAAACCTAACCCTAACTCTAATCCGAACCCTAACCCTAACCGTAACCCTAACCCTAACCCGAACCCTAACCCTAACCCCTAACCCTAACCCTAACCCTAACCCGAACCCTAACCCTAACCCTAACCCTAACCCTAACCCTAACCCGAAGCCGAACCCTAACCCGAACCCTACCCATAACCCTAATCCGAACCCTAACCCTAA
>JAVLSZ010000083.1:642500-645000 GCA_032313775.1 Urocyon cinereoargenteus
CCTAACCCGAACCCTAACCCGAACCCTAACTCTAAACCTAACTCTAACCCGAACCCTGACCCTAACCCTAACCCTAAACCTAACCCGAAACCGAACCCTAATCCTAACCCTAACCATAACCCGAACCCGAACCCTAACCCTAACCCGAACCCTAACCCTAACCCGAACCCTAACCCTAACCCTAACCTGAACACTAACCCTAACCCTAACCCTAACCCTAACCCGAAACCTAACCCTAACCCTAACAGGAACCCTAACCCTAACCCTAACCTGAAACCGAACATTAACACCTTACCCGAATCCTAACCCTAACCCGAACCCTAACCCGAACCCTAACCCTAACCCTAACTCCGAAACCGAACCCTAACCCTAACACTAACCCTAACCCGAAACCTAACTCGAACCCAAACCCAAACCCTAACCCGAACCCGAACCCTAACCCTAACCCTAACCCGAACCCTAACCCTAACACGAACCCTAACCCTAACCCTAACCCGACACCTAACCAGAAACCTAACACGAACCCTTACCGTAAACCTAACCCTAACCCTAACCCGAACCTTAACAATAACCCTAACCCAAACCTTAACCCTAACCCTAACCCTAACCCTAAACCTAACCCTAACCCGAACCCTAACCCGAACCGTAACCCGAACCATAACCCTAACCTAACCCTAACCCGAACCGTAACCTGAACCCTAAATCTAACCATAACCCGAACCCTAACCCTAACCCTAACCCTAACCCGAACCCTAACCCGAACCCTAACCCTAACCCGAACTGTAACCCTAACCCTAACCCCTAAACCTAACCCTGACCCTAACCCGAACCCTAACCCTAACCCTATACATAACCCTAACCCGAACCCGAACCCTAACCAGAACCCTACCCCTAACCCTAATCCGAACCCTAACCCTAACCCTAACCCTAACCCTAAACCTAACCCGAACCCTAACACTAACCAGAACGCTAACCCTAACCCTAAACCTAACCCGAAACCTAACCCAAACCGTAACCCTAACCCTAACCCGAACCCTAACTCTAACCCTAACCCGAACCCTAACCCTAACACTAACCATAACCCTAACCCGAAACCTAACCCTAACCCTAACCCTAACCCGAACCCTAACCCTAACCATAACGCTAACACTAACCCTAACCCGAACCCTAACCCTACCCCGAACCCTAACCCGAACCCTAACCCTAACCCGAACCCGAACCATACCCCTAACACGAACCCTAAACCTAACCTGAACCCTAACCCTAACACTAACCCTAACCGGAACCTGAACCCTAACACTAACCCTAACCCGAACCCTAACCCGAACCCGAACCCTAAACCTAACACTAACCCTAAACCGAACCCGAACCCTAACCCTAACCCTAAAACTAACACTAACCCTAACCCTAACCCGAACCCTAATCCGAACCAGAACCCTAACCCTAACCCTAACCCTAACCCGAACCCTAACCCTAACCCGAAACCTAACACTAACCCGAACCCTAACCCTAACCCGTACCCGAACCCTAACCCTAACCCTAACCCTAACTGGAACCCTAACCCTAACCCGAACCCTAACCCTAACCCAAACACTACCCCTAACCCGAACCCTAACCCGAACCCTAACCCGAACCCTAAACCTAACCCGAACCCTAACCCTAAACTTAACCCGAACCCGAACCCTAACCCTAACCCTAAACCTAACCCTAACCCGAACCCTAACCCGAACCCTAACCCTAAAACGAAACCTAACCCGAACCCTAACCCGAACCCTAACTCTAAACCTAACTCTAACCCGAACCCTGACCCTAACCCTAACCCTAAACCTAACCCGAAACCGAACCCTAATCCTAACCCTAACCATAACCCGAACCCGAACCCTAACCCTAACCCGAACCCTAACCCTAACCCGAACCCTAACCCTAACCCTAACCTGAACACTAACCCTAACCCTAACCCTAACCCTAACCCGAAACCTAACCCTAACCCTAACAGGAACCCTAACCCTAACCCTAACCTGAAACCGAACATTAACACCTTACCCGAATCCTAACCCTAACCCGAACCCTAACCCGAACCCTAACCCTAACCCTAACTCCGAAACCGAACCCTAACCCTAACACTAACCCTAACCCGAAACCTAACTCGAACCCAAACCCAAACCCTAACCCGAACCCGAACCCTAACCCTAACCCTAACCCGAACCCTAACCCTAACACGAACCCTAACCCTAACCCTAACCCGACACCTAACCAGAAACCTAACACGAACCCTTACCGTAAACCTAACCCTAACCCTAACCCGAACCTTAACAATAACCCTAACCCAAACCTTAACCCTAACCCTAACCCTAACCCTAAACCTAACCCTAACCCGAACCCTAACCCGAACCGTAACCCGAACCATAACCCTAACCTAACCCTAACCCGAACCGTAACCTGAACCCTAAATCTAACCATAACCCGAACCCTAACCCTAACCCTAACCCTAACCCGAACC
>JAVLSZ010000083.1:647500-665000 GCA_032313775.1 Urocyon cinereoargenteus
TAACCCTAACCCGAACCCGAACCCTAACCCGAAACCTAACCCTAACCCTAACCCTAACCCTAACCCTAAACCGAACCCTAAACCTAACCCTAACCCTAACCCGAACCCTAACCCTAACCCTAACCCTAACCCGAACCCTAACCCGAACCCTAACCATAACCCTAACCCGAAACCTAACCCTAACCCTAACCCTAACCCGAACCCTAACCCTAACCATAACGCTAACACTAACCCTAACCCGAAACCTAACCCTAACCCTAACCCGAACCCTAACCCTAACCGTAACCCTAACCCTAACCCGAAACCTAACCCTAACCCTAACCCCTAACCCTAACCCTAACCCTAACCCGAACCCTAACCCTAACCCTAACCCGAACCCTAACCCTAACCTGAACCCGAACCCTACCCCTAACACGAACCCTAAACCTAACCCGAACCCTAACCCTAACACTAACCCTAACCGGAACCTGAACCCTAACACCAACCCTAACCCGAACCCTAACCCTAACCCTAACCCTAACCCTAACCCTAACCCGAACCCTAACCCTAACCCGAATCCTAACCCCTAACCCTAACCCTAACCCTACCCCTAACCCGAACCCTAACCCTAACCCTACCTCCTAAACCTAACCCTAACCCTAACCCGATCCCTAACCCTAACCCGAAACCTAACCCTACCCCGAACCCGAACCCTAACCCTAACCCTAACCCGAACCCGAACCCTACCCCTAACACGAACCCTAAACCTAACCCGAACCCTAACCCTAACACTAACCCTAACCGGAACCTGAACCCTAACACTAACCCTAACCCGAACCCTAACCCGAACCCGAACCCTAAACCTAACACTAACCCTAAACCGAACCCGAACCCTAACCCTAACCCTAAAACTAACACTAACCCTAACCCTAACCCGAACCCTAATCCGAACCAGAACCCTAACCCTAACCCTAACCCTAACCCGAACCCTAACCCTAACCCGAAACCTAACACTAACCCGAACCCTAAACCTAACCCGTACCCGAACCCTAACCCTAACCCTAACTGGAACCCTAACCCTAACCCGAACCCTAACCCTAACCCAAACACTAACCCTAACCCGAACCCTAACCCGAACCCTAACCCGAACCCTAAACCTAACCCGAAACCTAACCCTAAACTTAACCTGAACCCGAACCCTAACCCTAACCCTAACCCTAACCCTAACCCTAACCCGAACCCTAACCCGAACCCTAACCCTAAAACGAATCCTAACCCGAACCCTAACCCGAACCCTAACCCTAAACCTAACTCTAACCCGAACCCTAACCCTAACCCTAACCCTAACCCTAACCCGAAACCGAACCCTAATCCTAACCCTAACCGTAACCCGAACCCGAACCCTAACCCTAACCCGAACCCTAACCCTAACACTAACCCTAACCCTAACCCGAACCCTAACCCTAACCCGAACCCTAACCCTAACCCGAACCCTAACCCTAACCCGAAACCTAACCCTAAACCTAACCCTAAGCCTAACCCGAACCCTAACCCGAACCCTAACCCTAACCCTAACCTGAACACTAACCCTAACCCTAACCCTAACCCTAACCCGAAACCTAACCCTAACCCTAACAGGAACCCTAACCCTAACCCTAACCTGAAACCGAACATTAACACCTTACCCGAATCCTAACCCTAACCCGAACCCTAACCCGAACCCTAACCCTAACCCTAACTCCGAAACCGAACCCTAACCCTAACACTAACCCTAACCCGAAACCTAACTCGAACCCGAACCCAAACCCTAACCCGAACCCGAACCCTAACCCTAACCCGAACCCTAACCCTAACACGAACCCTAACCCTAACCCTAACCCGACACCTAACCAGAAACCTAACACGAACCCTTACCGTAAACCTAACCCTAACCCTAACCCGAACCTTAACAATAACCCTAACCCAAACCTTAACCCTAACCCTAACCCTAACCCTAAACCTAAACCTAACCCGAACCCTAACCCGAACCCTAACCCTAACCCGAACCATAACCCTAACCTAACCCTAACCCGAACCCTAACCTGAACCCTAAATCTAACCCTAACCCGAACCCTAACCCTAACCCTAACCCTAACCCGAACCCTAACCCGAACCCTAACCCTAACCCGAACTGTAACCCTAACCCTAACCCCTAAACCTAACCCTGACCCTAACCCGAACCCTAACCCTAACCCTAAACCTAACCCTAACCCTAACCCTAAACCTAACCCGAACCCTAACACTAACCAGATCGCTAACCCTAACCCTAAACCTAAACCGAAACCTAACCCGAACTGTAACCCTAACCCTAACCCGAACCCTAACCCTAACCCTAACCCGAACCCTAACCCTAACCCTAACTCTAACCCTAACCATAACCCGAACCCGAACCCTAAACCGAACCCTAACCCTAACCCGAACCCGAACCCTAAACCTAACCCGAACCCGAACCCTAAACCTAACACTAAACCGAACCCTAACCCTAACCTGAACCCTAACCCTAACGCTAACCCTAAACCGAAACCTAACCTAACCCTAACCCGACCCCTAACACGAACCCTAACGCGAACCCTAACCCTAACCCTAACCCTAACCCGAACCCTAACCCTAACCGTAACCCTAACCCTAACCCGAAACCTAACCCTAACCCTAACCCCTAACCCTAACACTAACCCTAACCCGAACCCTAACACTAACCCTAAACCTAACCCTAACCCGAAGCCGAACCCTAAACCGAACCCTACCCATAACCCTAATCCGAACCCTAACCCTAACCTTAACCCTAACCCTAACCCTAACCCGAACCTGAACCCTAACCCTAACCCTAACCCTAACCCTAACCCTAACCCGAACCCTAAACCTAACCCGAATCCTAACCCCTAACCCTAACCCTAACCCTACCCCTAACCCGAACCCTAACCCTAACCCTACCTCCTAAACCTAACCCTAACCCTAACCCGAAAACTAACCCTAACCCGAACCCTAACCCTACCCCGAACCCTAACCCTAACACGAACCCGAACCCTACCCCTAACACGAACCCTAAACCTAACCCGAACCCTAACCATAACACTAACCCTAACCCGAACCTGAACCCTAACACTAACCCTAACCCGAACCCTAACCCGAACCCGAACCCGAACCCTAAACCTAACACTAACCCTAAACCGAACCCGATCCCTAACCCTAACCCTAAACCTAACACTAACCCTAACCCTAACCCGAACCCTAATCCGAACCAGAACCCTAACCCTAACCCTGACCCTAACCCGAACCCTAACCCTAACCCAAACCCTAACACTAAACCGAATCCTAACCCTAACCCGAACCCGAACCCTAACCCTAACCCTAACCCTAACTGGAACCCTAACCCTAACCCGAACCTTAACCCTAACCCAAACACTAACCATAACCCGAACCCTAACCCGAACCCTAAACCGAACCCTAACACTAACCCGAACCCTAACCCTAAACTTAACCCGAACCCGAACCCTAACCCTAACCGTAACCCTAACCCTAACCCGAACCCTAACACGAACCCTAACCCTAACACGAACCCTAACCCGAACCCTAACCCGAACCCTAACCCTAAACCTAACTCTAACCCGAACCCTGACCCTAACCCTAACCCTAACCCTAACCCGAAACCGAACCCTAACCCTAACCCTAACCGTAACCCGAACCTGAAACCTAACCCTAACCTGAACCCTAACCCTAACACTAACCCTAACCCTAACCCGAACCCTAACCCTAACCCGAACCCTAACCCTAACACGTACCCTAACCTGAACCCGAACCCTAACCCTAAACCTAACCCGAACCCTAAACCTAACCTTAACCGGAACCCTAACCCTAACCCTACCCCGAACCCGAACCCTAACTCCTTACCGGAATCCTAACCCTAACCCGAACCCTAACCCGAACCCTAACCCTAACCCGAACCCGAACCCTAACCCGAACCCTAAACCTAATCCGAACCCTAACCCTAACCCTAACCCTAACCCGAACCCTAACCGTAACCCTAACCCGACACCTAACCCGAACGCTAACGCGAACCCTAAACCTAATCCTAACCCTAACCCTAACCCGAAACTTAACCCTAAACCTACACCGAACCTTAACCCTAACCCTAACCCTAACCCTAAACCTAACCCTAAACTGAACCCTAAACCTAACCCTAACCCTAACCCGAACCCTAACACTAACCCTAACCCTAACCCAAACCCTAACCTGAAACCTAACCCTAACCCTAACCCGAACCCTAACCCTAACCCTAACTCTAAACCGAACCCTAAACCCTAACCCTAACCGTAACCCTAACCCTAACCCGAAACCTAACCCGAAACCTACACCTAACCCTAATCCGAACCCTAACCCTGACCTAACCCTAACCCGAACCCTAACCTGAACCCTAAACCTAAACCTAACCCGAACCCTAACCCTAACCGTAACCCTAACCCGTACCCTAACCCTAACCCTAACACTAACCCTAACCCGAACCCTAACCCTAACCCTAACCCGAACGCTTAACCTAACACTAAAACTAACCCTAACCCGAATGGTAACCCTAACCCTAACCCCTAACCCTAACGCTAACCCTAACCCTAAACCGTACCCTAACCTTAATCCTAACCCTAACCCTAACCCGAACCCGAAACCTAACCCGAACCCTAACCCTAACCCTAATCCGAACCCTAACCCTAACCCTAAACCTAACCCTAACCCGAACCCTAACCCTAAGCCGAACCCTAACCCTAACCCTAACCCTAACCCTAACCCTAACCGGAACCCTAACCCGAACACTAACCCTAACACTAACCCGAACTCTAACCCTAACCCTAACCCTAAACCGAACCCTAACCCTAACCTTAACCGGAACCGTGACCCTAACCCTAACCCGAACCCGAACCCTAATCCCTTACCCGAATCCTAACCCTACCCGAACCCTAACCCGAACCCTAACCATAACCCTAACCCTGAACCCGAACCCTAACCCTAACACTACCCCTAACCCGAACCCTAACCCGAACCCTAACCCTAACCCTAACCCGAACCCGAACCCTAACCCGAACCCTACCCCTAAACCTAATCCGAACCGTAACCCTAACCCTAACCCGAACCCTAACCCTAACCCTAACCCGAACCCTAACCCTAACCCTAACTCTAACCCTAACCCTAACACTAACCCGAACCCTAACCCGAACCCTAACCCTACACCTAACCCTAACCCGAACCCGAACCCTAACCCGAACCCTAACCCTACACCTAACCCTAATCCGAACCCTAACCCTAACCCTAAACCTAACCTTAACCCTAACCCGAACCCTAACACTAACCAGAACGCTAACCCTAACCCTAAACCTCACCCGAACCCTAACCCGAACCGTAACCCTAACCCTCACCCGAACCCTAACCCTAACCCTAACCCAAACCCTAACCCTAACCCTAAATCTAACCCTAACCCTAACCCGAACCCGAAACCTAACCAGAACCCTAACCCTAACCCGAACCCGAACCCTAACCCTAACCCAAACCCGAACCCTAACCCTAACACTAAACCGAACCCTAACCCTAACCTGAACCCTAACCCTAACCCTAACCCTAACCCGAACCCTAACCTAACCCTAACCCAACCCCTAACACGAACCCTAACGCGAACCCTAACCCTAACCCTAACCCTAACCCGAACCTTAACCCTAACCCTAACCCGAACCCTAACCCTAACCCTAACCCTAACCCTAACCCTAAACCGAACCCTAAACCTAACCCTAACCCTAACCCGAACCCTAACCCTAACCCAAACCCGAACCCGAACCCTACCCGAACCCTAACCATAACCCTAACCCGAAACCTAACCCTAACCCTAACCCTAACCCGAACCCTAACCCTAACCATAACGCTAACCCTAACCCTAACCCGAACCCTAACCCTAACCCTAACCCGAACCCTAACCCTAACCGTAAACCTAACCCTAACCCGAACCCTAACCCTAACCCTAACCCCTAACCCTAAATCTAACCCTAACCCGAACCCTAACCCTAACCCTAACCCTAACCCGAAGCCGAACCCTAACCCGAACCCAACACATAACCCTAATCCGAACCCTAACCCTAAACTTAACCCTAACCCTAACCCTAACCCGAACCTGAACCCTAACCCTAACCCGAACCCTAACCCTAACCCTAACCCTAACCCTAACCCTAACCGAATCCTAACCCCTAACCCTAACCCTAACCCTACCCCTAACCCGAACCCTAACCCTAACCCTACCTCCTAAATCTAACCCTAACCCTAACCCGAACCCTAACCCTAACCCGAACACTAACCCTACCCCGAAGCATAACCCGAAACCTAACTCTAACCCGAACCCGAACCCTATCCCTAACACGAACCCTAAACCTAACCCGAACCCGAACCCTAACCCTAACCCTAACCCTAACTGGAACCCTAACCCTAACCTGAAACCTAACCCTAACCCAAACACTAACGCTAACCCGAACCCTAACCCAAACCCTAACCCGAACCCTAACCCTAACCCGAACCCTAACCCTAAACTTAACCCGAACCCGAACCCTAACCCTAACCCTAACCCTAACCCGAACCCTAACCCGAACCCTAACCCTAACACGAACCCTAACCCGAACCCTAACCCTAAACCTAACTCTAACCCGAACCCTGACCCTAACCCTAACCCTAACCCTAACCCGAAACCGAACACTAACCCTAACCCTAACCGTAACCCCTACCCGAACCCTAACCCTAACCCGAATCCTAACCCTAACACTAACCCTAACCCTAACCCGAACCCTAACCCTAACCCGAACCCTAACCCTAACCCGAACCCTAACCCAAACTCTAACCCTAACCCGAACCCGAACCCTAACCCTAACCTGAACCCTAACCCTAACCCGAACCCTAACCCTAACACTAACCCTAACCCGAACCCGAACCCTAACCCTAACCCTAATCCGAACCCTAAACCTAACCTTAACCGGAACCCTAACCCTAACCCTACCCTGAACCCGAACCCTAACCCCTTAACCGAATCCTAAACCTAACCCGAACCCTAACCCGAAACCTAAACCTAACCTGAACCCGAACCCTAAACTTAACCCGAACCCGAACCCTAACCCTAACCCTAACCCTAACCCGAACCCTAACCCGAACCCTAACCCTAACACGAACCCTAACCCGAACCCTAACCCTAAACCTAACTCTAACCCGAACCCTGACCCTAACCCTAACCCTAACCCTAACCCGAAACCGAACACTAACCCTAACCCTAACCGTAACCCCTACCCGAACCCTAACCCTAACCCGAATCCTAACCCTAACACTAACCCTAACCCTAACCCGAACCCTAAACCTAATCCGAACCCTAACCCTAACCCTAACCCTAACCCGAACCCTAACCGTAACCCTAACCCGACACCTACCCCGAACGCTAACGCGAACCCTAAACCTAACCCTAACCCTAACCCTATCCCGAAACTTAACCCTAACCCTACCCCGAACCTTAACCCTAACCCTAACCCTATCCCTAAACCTAACCCTAACCTGAACCCTAACCCTAACCCTAACCCTAACCCTAACCCGAACCCTAACCCTAACCCTAACCCTAACCCGAACCCTAACCTGAACCCTAACCCTAACCCTAACCCGAAACCTAATCCTAACCCTAACCCTAACCCGAAACCTAACCCGAACCCTACACCTAACCCTAATCCGAACCCTAACCCTGACCTAAACCTAACCCGAAACCTAACCTGAACCCTAAACCTACCCCTAACCCGAACCCTAACCCGAACCCGAACCCTAACCCTAACCCTAACCCTAAACCTAACCCTAAACCTAACCCTAACCTGAACCCTAATCTGAAACCTAACCCTAACCCGAACCCTAACCCTAACCTAACCCTAACCCGAACCCTCACCCGAAGCCTAAACCTAACCCTAACCCGAACCCTAACCCTAACCCTAACCCTAACCCTAACCCTAACCCGAACCCGAACCCTAACCCTAACCCTAACCCGAACCCTAACCCTAACCCTAACCCTAACCCGAACCCTAACCCTAACCCTAACCCGAAACCTAACCCTAACGATAACCCTAACCCTAACCCGAACGGTAACCCTAACCCTAACCCCTAAACCTAACCAGAACCCTAAACCGAACCCCAACCCTAACCCTAACCCTAACTCTAACCCGAACCCGAACCCTAACCCTAACCCTAACCTGAACCCTAACCCTAACCCTAAATCTAACCCTAACTCTAACCCGAACCCGAACCCTGACCCGAACCCTAACCCTAACACGAACCCGAACCCTAACCCTAACCCGAACACGAACCCTAACCTTAACACTAACCCGAACCCTACCCTAACCTGAACCCTAACCCTAACCCTAACCCTATCCCTAACCCGAACCCTAACCCTAACCCTAACCCGACCACTAACCCGAACCCTAACGCGAACCCTAACCCTAACCCTAACCCTAACCCTAACCCGAACCTTAACCCTAACCCTAACCCGAACCCTAACCCTAACCCTAACCCTAACCATAACCCTAAACTGAACCCTAAACCTGACCCTAACCCTAACCCGAACCCTAACCCTAACCCTAAACCTAACCCGAAACCTAACCCTAACCCTAACCCTTACCCGAACCCTAAACTAACCCTAAACCTAACCCGAACCCTAACCCTAACTATAACGCTAACCCTAACCCTAACCCGAAGCCTAACCCTAACCCTAACCCGAACCCGAACCCTAAACCTAACCGTAACCCTAACCCTAACCCGAACCCGAACCCTAACACTAACACCAAACCCTACCCCTAACCCTAACCCGAACCCTAACCCTAACCCTAACCCTAACCCTAAACCTAAACCGAACCCTAACCCTAACCCTCACCCTAACCCGAACCCTAACCCTAACCCTTAACGTAACCCGAACCCTAACCCGAACCCTAACACGAACCCTAACCCGAACCCTAACCCTAACCCTAACCTTAACCCGAACCATAACCCTAACCATAACCCTAACCCTAACCCTAACCCGAACACTAACCCTAACCCTAAACCGAACCCTAACCCTAACCGTAACCCTAAACCGAAACCTAACCCTAACCCTAACCCTAACCCAAAACCTAACCCTAACCCTAACCCGAACCCTAACCCTAACCCAAAACCTAACCCTAACCCTAACCCTAAGCCTAACCCGAACCCTAACCCGAACCCTAACCCTAACCCTAACCTGAACCCTAACCCTAACCCTAACCCGAACCCTAACCCGAACCCTAACCTTAACCCTAACCGGAACCCTAACTCTAACCCTAACCTGAACCCGAACCCTAACCCCTTACACGAATTCTAACCCTAACCCGAACCCTAACCCAAAACCTAAACCTAACCATAAACCTAACCCTAACCCGAACCTGAACCCTAACCCGAACCCTACACCTAACCCTAATCCGAACCCTAACCCTAACCCTAACCCTAACCCTAACCCGAACCCTAACACTATCCAGAACGCTAACCCTAACCCTAACCCTAACCCGAACCCTAAACCGAACCGTAACCCTAACCCTAACCCGAACCCTAACCCTAACACTAACCCGAAACTTAACCCTAACCCTAACTCTAACCCTAACCCTAATCTGAACCCGAACCCTAACCCGAACCCTAACCCTAACCCGAACCCGAACCCTAACCCTAACCCGAACCCGAACCCTAACCCTAACACTAAACCGAACCCTAACCCTAACCTGAACCCTAACCCTAACACTAACCCTAACCCGAACCCTAACCTAACCCTAACACGACCCCTAACACGAACCCTAACGGGAACCCTAACCCTAACCCTAACCCGAACCCGAACCCTAACCCTAACCGTAACCCTAACCCTAACCCGAAACCTAACCCTAACCCTAACCTCTACCCTAACCCTAACCCTAACACGAACCCTAACCCTAACCCTAACCCTAACCCTAACCCGAAGCCGAACCCTAACCCGAACCCTACCCATAACCCTAATCCGAACCCTAACCCTAACCTTAACCCTAACCCTAACCCTAACCCGAACCTGAACCCTAACCCTAACCCTAACCCTAACCCTAACACTAACCCTAACCCTACCCCTAACCCGAACCCTAACCCTAACCCTACCTCCTAAACCTAACCCTAACCCTAACCTGAAAACTAACCCTAACCCGAACCCTAACCCTACCCCGAACCCTAACCCGAACCCTAACCCTAACCCGAATCCGAACCCTACCCCTAACACGAACCCTAAACCTAACCCGAACCCTAACACTAACACTAACCCTAACCCGAACCTGAAACCTAACACTAACCCTAACCCGAACCCTAACCCGAACCCGAACCCTAAACCTAACACTAACCCTAAACCGAACCCGAACCCTAACCCTAACCCTAAACCTAACACTAACCCTAACCCTAACCCGAACCCTAATCCGAACCAGAACCCTAACCCTAACCCTAACCCGAACCCTAACCCTAACCCGAATCCTAACACTAACCCGAACCCTAACCCTAACCCGAACCCGAACCCTAACCCTAACCCTAACCCTAACTGGAACCCTAACCATAACCCGAACCGTAACCCTAACCCAAACACTAACCCTATCCCGAACCCTAACCCGAACCCTAACCCGAACCCTAACCCTAAACTTAACCCGAAACCGAACCCTAACCCTAACCCTAAACCTAACCCTAACCCGAACCCTAACCCGAACCCTAACCCTAACACGAACCCTAACCCGAACCCTAACCCGAACCCTAACCCTAAACCTAACTCTAACCCGAACCCTGACCCTAACGCTAACCCTAAACCTAACCCGAAACTGAACACTAACCCTAACCCTAACCGTAACCCGAACCCGAACCCTAACCCTAAACCAAACCCTAACCCTAACACTAACCCTAAACCTAACCCGAACCCTAACCCTAACCCGAACCCTAACCCTAACCCGAACCCTAACCCAAACTCTAACCCTAACCCGAACACGAACCCTAACCCTAACCCGAACCCTAACCCTAACCCAAACCCTAACCCTAACACTAACCCTAACCCTAACGCGAACCCTAACCCTAACCTTAACCCGAACCCTAAACCTAACCTTAACCGGAACCCTAACCCTAACCCTACCCCGAACCCGAACCCTAACCCCTTACCCGAATCCTAACCCTAACCCGAAACCTAACCCGAACCCGAACCCAAACCCTAACCCTAACCCGAACCCTAAACCTAATCCGAACCCTAACCCTAAACCTAACCCTAACCCGAACCCTAACCGTAACCCTAACCCGACACCTAACCCGAACGCTAACGCGAACCCTAACCCTAACCCTAACCCTAACCCTAACCCGAAACTTAACCCTAACCCTACCCCGAAACTTAACCCTAACCCTAACCCTAACCCTAACCCTAAACCTAACCCTAACCTGAACCCTAACCCTAACCCTAACCCTAACCCGAACCCTAACCCTAACCCAAACCCAAACCCTAACCTGAACCCTAACCCTAACCCTAACCCGAACCCTAACCCTAACCCTAACCCTAACCCGAACCCTAACCCTAACCCTAACCGTAACCCTAACCCGAACCCGAAACCTAACCCGAACCCTACACCTAACCCTAATCCGAACCCTAACCCTGACCTAACCCTAACCCGAACCCTAACCTGAACCCTAAACCTAAACCTAACCCGAACCCTAACCCTAACCCTAACCCTAACCCGAACCCTAACCCGAACCCTAACACTAACCCTAACCCGAACCCTAACCCTAACCCTAACCCGAACCCTAACCCTAACCCTAACTCTAACCCTAACTCTAACCCGAACCCGAACCCTAACCCGAACCCTAACCCTAACCCTAACACGAACCCGAACCCTAACCCTAACCCGAACCCGAACCCTAACCCTAACACTAACCCGAACCCTAACCCTAACCTGAACCCTAACCCTAACCCTAACCCTAACCCTATCCCTCACCCGAACCCTAACCCTAACCCTAACCCGAACCCTAACCCTAACCCTAACCCTAACCCGAAACCGAAACCTAACCCTAACCCGAACCCTAACACTAACCCTAACCCTAACCCTAACCATAACCCTAAACTGAACCCTAAACCTTACCCTAACCCTAACCGGAACCCTAACCCTAACCCTAAACCTAAACCGAAACCTAACCCTAACCCTAACCCTTACCCGAACCCTAACCCTAACCCTAAACCTAACCCGAACCCTAACCCTAACTATAACGCTAACCCTAACACTAACCCGAAGCCTAACCCTAACCCTAAACCGAATCCGAACCCTAAACCTAACCGTAACCCTAACCCTAACCCGAACCCGAACCCTAACCCTAACCCCTAACCCTACCCCTAACCCTAACCCGAACCCTAACCCTAACCCTAACCCTAACACGACCCCTAACCCGAAACCTAAAGCGAACCCTAACCCTAACCCTAACCCTAACCCGAAACTTAACCCTAACCCTAACCCGAACCCTAACCCTAACCCTACCCCTAAACCTAACCCTAACCCTAACCCTAAACCGAACCCTAACCCTAACCCTCACCCTAACCCGAACCCTAACCCTAACCCTTACCGTAACCCGAACCCTAACCCGAACCCTAACCCGAACCCTAACCCGAACCCTAACCCTAACCCTAACCCTAACCCGAACCATAACCCTAACCATAACCCTAACCCTAACCCTAACCCGAACACTAACCCTAACCCTAAACCGAACCCTAACCCTAACCGTAACCCTAAACCGAAACCTAACCCTAACCCTAACCCTAACCCAAAACCTAACCCTAACCCTAACCCGAACCCTAACCCTAACCCGAAACATAACCCGAACCCTAACCCGAACCCTAACCCGAACCGTAACCCTGACCCTAACCCGAACCCTTACTCTAACCCTAACCCGAACCCTAACCCTAACCCTAACTCTAACCCTAACCTTAACCCGAACCCGAACCCTAACCCGAACCCTAACCCTAACCCGAACCCGAACCCTAACCCTAACCCGAACCCGAAGCCTAACCCTAACCCTAACCCGAACCCGAACCCTTAAACCTAACCGTAACCCTAACCCTAACCCGAAACCGAACCCTAACCCTAACCCCTAACCCTACCCCTAACCCTAACCCGAACCCTAACCCTAACCCTAACCCGACCTCTAACCCGAAACCTAAAGTGAACCCTAACCCTAACCCTAACCCTAACCCTAACACGAAACTTAGCCCTAACCCTAACCCGAACCCTAACCCTAACCCTAACCCTAACCCTAAACCTAAACCGAACCCTAACCCTAACCCTCACCCTAACCCGAACCCTAACCCTAACCCTTAACGTAACCCGAAACCTAACCCGAACCCTAACACGAACCCTAACCCGAACCCTAACCCTAAACCTAACCTTAACCCGAACCATAACCCTAACCATAACCCTAACCCTAACCCTAACCCGAACACTAACCCTAACCCTAAACCGAACCCTAACCCTAACCGTAACCCTAAACCGAAACCTAACCCGAACCCTAACCCTAACCCAAAACCTAACCCTAACCCTAACCCGAACCCTAACCCTAACCCTAAGCCTAACCCGAAACCTAATCCGAACCCTAACCCTAACCCTAACCTGAACCCTAACCCTAACCCTAACCCGAAACCTAACACGAACCCTAACCTTAACCCTAACCGGAACCCTAACTCTAACCCTAACCTGAACCCGAACCCTAACCCCTTACCCGAATCCTAACCCTAACCCGAACCCTAACCCGAACCCTAACCCTAACCCTAACTCCGAACCCGAACCCTAAACCTAACCCTAACCCGAAACCTAACTCGAACGCGAACCCTAACCCTAACCCGAACCCGAACCCTAACCCTAACCCTAACCCGAAACCTAACCCTAACACGAACCCTAACCCTAACCCTAACCCGAACCCTAACCCTAACCCTAACCCGAACCCGAACCCTAACCCTAACCCTAACCCGAACCCTAACCCTAACACGAACCCTAACCCTAACCCGAACCCTAACCCTAACCCTAACCCGAACCCTAACCCGAACCCTAACCCTAACCCGAACAGTAACCCTAACCCTAACCCTAAACCTAACCCTAACCCGAACCCGAACCCTAACCCGAACCCTACCCCTAACCCTAATCCGAAACCTAACCCTAACCCTAACCCTAACCCTAACCCTAACCCGAACCCTAACACTAACCAGAACGCTAACCCTAACCCTAACCCTAACCCGAACCCTAACCCGAACCGTAACCCTAACCCTAACCCGAACCCTTACTCTAACCCTAACCCGAACCCTAACCCTAACCCTAACTCTAACCCTAACCCTAACCCGAACCCGAACGCTAACCCGAACCCTAACCCTAACCCGAACCCGAACCCTAAACCTAACCCGAACCCGAACCCTAACCCTAAAACTAAACCGAACCCTAACCCTAATCTGAACCCTAACCCTAACCCTAACCCTAACCCGAACCCTAACCTAACCCTAACCCGACCCCTAACACGAACCCTAACGCGAACCCAAACCCTAACCCTAAACCTAACCCTAACCTTAACCCTAAACAGAACCCGAACCCTAATCCTAACCCTAACCCTAACCCTAACCCTAAACCGAACCCTAAACCTAACCCTAACCCTAACCCGAACCCTAACCCTAACCCTAACCCTAACCCGAACCCTAACCCGAACCCTAACCATAACCCTAACCCGAAACCTAACCCTAACCCTAAACCGAACCCTAACCCTAACCATAACGCTAACCCTAACCCTAACCCGAAACCTAACCCTAACCCTAACCCGAACCCTAACCCTAACCGTAACCCTAACCCTAACCCGAACCCTAACCCTAACCCTAACCCCTAACCCTAACCCTAACCCTAACCCGAACCCTCACACTAACCCTAACCCTAACCCTAACCCGAAGCCGAACCCTAACCCGAACCCTACCCATAACCCTAATCCGAACCCTAACCCTAACCTTAACCCTAACCCTAACCCTAACCCGAACCTGAACCCTAACCCAAACCCTAAATCTAACGCTAACCCTAACCCGAACTCTAACCCTAACCCGAATCCTAAACCCTAACCCTAACCCTGACCTACCCCTAACCCGAACCCTAACCCTAACCCTACCTCCTAAACCTAACCCTAACCCTAACCCGATCCCTAACCCTAACACGAACCCTAACCCTACCCCGAACCCTAACCCGAACCCTAACCCTAACCCGAACCCGAACCCTACCCCTAACACGAACCCTAAACCTAACCCGAACCCTAACACTAACACTAACCCTAACCCGAACCTGAACCCTAACACGAACCCTAACCCGAACCCTAACCCGAACCCTAACCCTAAACCTAACTCTAACCCGAACTCTGACCCTAACCCTAACCCTAACCCTAACCCGAAACCGAAACCGAACCTTAAACCTAACCCGAACCCTAACCCTAACACTAACCCTAACCCTAAACCGAACCCTAACCCTAACCCGAACCCTAACCCGAACCCGAACCCTAACCCTAACCCGAACCCTAACCCTAACACTAACCCTAACCCTAACCCGAACCCTAACCCTAACCCGAACCCTAACCCTAACCCGAACCCTAACCCTAACCCGAACCCTAACCCTAACCCGAAACCTAACCCTAACCCTAAGCCTAAGCCTAACCCGAACCCTAACCCGAACCCTAACCCTAACCCTAACCTGAACACTAAACCTAACCCTAACCCTAACCCTAACCCGAACCCTAACCCTAACCCTAACCCTAACAGGAACCCTAACCCTAACCCTAAACTGAACACGAACATTAACACCTTACCCGAATCCTAACCCTAACCCGAACCCTAACCCGAACCCTAACCCTAACCCTAACTCCGAAACCGAACCCTAACCCTAACACTAACCCTAACCCGAAACCTAACTCGAACCCGAACCCAAACCCTACCCCGAACCCGAACCCTAACACTAACCCTAACCCGAACCCTAACCCTAACACGAACCCTAACCCTAACACTAACCTGACACCTAACCAGAAACCTAACACGAACCCTTACCGTAAACCTAACCCTAACCCTAACCCGAACCTTAACAATAACCCTAACCCAAACCTTAACCCTAACCCTAACCCTAACCCTAAACCTAACCCTAACCCGAACCCTAACCCGAACCCTAACACTAACCCGAACCCTAACCCTAACCTAACCCTAACCCGAACCCTAACCTGAAACCTAAACATAACCCTAACCCGAACCCTAACCCTAACCCTAAACCTAACCCGAACCCTAACCCGAACCCTAAACCTAACCCGAACTGTAACCCTAACCCTAACCCCTAAACCTAACCCTGACCCTAACCCGAACCCTAACCCTAACCCTAAACCTAACCCTAACCCGAACCCGAACCCTAACCCGAACCCTACACCTAACCCTAATCCGAACCCTAACTCTAACCCTAACCCTAACCCTAACCCGAACCCTAACACTAACCAGAACGCTAACCCTAACCCTAACCCGAGCCCTAAACCGAACCGTAACCCTAACCCTAACCCGAACCCTAACCCTAACCCTAACCCGAACCCTAACCCTAACCCTAACTCTAACCCTAACCCTAATCTGAACCCGAACCCTAACCCGAACCCTAACCCTAACCCGAACCCGAACCCTAACCCTAACCCGAACCCGAACCCTAACCCTAACACTAAAACGAACCCTAACCCTAACCTGAACCCTAACCCTAAAACTAACCCTAACCCGAACCCTAACCTAACCCTAACCCGACCCCTAACACGAACCCTAACGCGAACCCTAACCCTAACCCTAACCCTAACCCGAACCCTAACCCTAACCGTAACCCTAACCCTAACCCGAAACCTAACCCTAACCCTAACCCCTAACCCTAACCCTAACCCTAACCCGAACCCTAACCCTAACCCTAACCCTAACCCTAACCCGAAGCCGAACCCTAACAAGAACCCTACCCATAACCCTAATCCGAACCCTAACCCTAACCTTAACCCTAAACCTAACCCTAACCCGAACCTGAACCCTAACCGTAACACTAACCCTAACCCTAACCCTAACCCTACCCCTAACCCGAACCCTAACCCTAACCCTACCTCCTAAACCTAACCCTAACCCTAACCTGAAAACTAACCCTAACCCGAACCCTAACCCTACCCCGAACCCTAACCCGAACCCTAACCCTAACCCGAACCCGAACCCTACCTCTAACACGAACCCTAAACCTAACCCGAACCCTAACACTAACACTAACCCTAATCCGAACCAGAACCGTAACCCTAACCCTAAACCCAACCCTAACCCTAACCCGAACCCTAACACTAACCCGAACCCTAACCCTAACCCGAACCCAAACCCTAACACTAACCCTAACCCTAACTGGAACCCTAACACTAA
>JAVLSZ010000083.1:667500-670000 GCA_032313775.1 Urocyon cinereoargenteus
ATCCCTAACCCGAAACTTAACCCTAACCCGAACCCGAACCCTAACCCTAACCCTAACCCTAACCCTAAACCGAACCCTAAACCTAACCCTAACCCTAACCCGAACCCTAACCCTAACCCTAACCCTAACCCGAACCCTAACCCGAACCCTAACCATAACCCTAACCCGAAACCTAACCCTAACCCTAACCCTAAACCGAACCCTAACACTAACCATAACGCTAACCCTAACCCTAACCCGAAACCTAACCCTAACCCTAACCCGAACCCTAACCCTAACCGTAACCCTAACCCTAACCCGAACCCTAACCCTAACCCGAATCCTAACCCCTAACCCTAAACCTAACCCTACCCCTAACCCGAACCCTAACCCTAACCCTACCTCCTAAACCTAACCCTAACCCTAACCCGAACCCTAACCCAAACCCGAACACTAACCCTACCCCGAACCATAATCCGACCCTAACCCTAACCAGAACCCGAACCCTACCCCTAACACGAATCCTAAACCTAACCCGAACCCTAACCCTAACACTAACCCTAACCCGAACCTGAATCCTAACACTAACCCTAACCCGAACCCTAACCCGAACCCGAACCCTAAACCTAACACTAACCCTAAACCGAACCCGAACCCTAAACCTAACCCTAAACCTAACACTAACCCTAACCCTAACCCGAACCCTAATCCGAACCAGAACCCTAACCATACCCCTAACCCTAACCTGATCCCTAACCCTAACCCGAACCCTAACACTAACCCGAACCCTAACCCTAACCCGTACCCGAACCCTAACCCTAACCCTAACCCTAACTGGAACCCTAACCCTAACCTGAACCCTAACCCTAACCCAAATACTAACGCTAACCCGAACCCTAACACGAATCCTAACCCGAACCCTAACCCTAACACGAACCCTAACCCTAAACTTAACCCGAACCCTAACCCTAACCCTAACCCTAACCCGAACCCTAACTCGAACCCTAACCCTAACACGAACCCTAACCCGAACCCTAAACCGAACCCTAACCCTAAACCTAACTCTAACCCGAACCCTGACCCTAACCCTAACCCTAACCCGAAACCGAACCCTAAACCTAAACCTAACCGTAACCCGAACCCGAACCCTAACCCTAACCTGAACCCTAACCCTAACACTAACCCTAACCCTAACCCGAACCCTAACCCTAACCCGAACCCTAACCCTAACCCGAACCCTAACCCAAACTCTAACCCTAACCCGAACCCGAACCCTAACCCTAACCTGAACCCTAACCCTAACCCGAACCCTAACCCTAACACTAACCCTAACCCGAACCCGAACCCGAACCCTAACCCTAACCCGAACCCTAAACCTAACCTTAACCGGAACCCTAACCCTAACCCTACCCTGAACCCGAACCCTAACCCCTTACCCGAATCCTAACCCTAACACGAACCCTAACCCGAAACCTAAACCTAACCTGAACCCGAACCCTAACCCTAACCCTAACCCGAACCCTAAACCTAATCCGAACCCTAACCCTAACCCTAACCCTAACCCTAACCCTAACCGGAACCCTAACCCGACACCTAACCCGAACGCTAACGCGAACCCTAACCCTAACCCTAACCCTAACCCTATCACGAAACTTAACCCTATCCCTACCCCGAACCTTAACCCTAACCCTAACCCTAACCCTAAACCTAACCCTAACCTGAACCCTAACCCTAACCCTAACCCTAACCCTAACCCTAACCCGAACCCTAACCCTAACCCTAACCCTAACCCGAACCCTAACCTGAACCCTAACCCTAACCCTAACCCGAACCCTAACCCTAACCCTAACCCTAACCCGAAACCTAACCCTAACCCTAACCGTAACCCTAACCCGAACCCGAAACCTAACCCGAACCCTACACCTAACCCTAATCCGAACCCTAACCCTGACCTAAACCTAACCCGAACCCTAACCTGAACCCTAAACCTAACCCTAACCCGAACCCTAACCCTAACCGTAACCCTAACCCGAACCCTAACCCTAACCCTAACCCTAACCCTAACCCTAACCCGAACCCTAAACCTAACCCTAAACCTAACCCTAACACGAACGGTAACCCTAACCCTAACCCCTAACCCTAACACTAACCCTAACCCTAAACCGTACCCTAACCTTAATCCTAACCCTAACCCTAACCCGAACCCGAAACCTAACCCGAACCCTACCCCTAACCCTAATCCGAACCCTAACCCTAACCCTAAACCTAACCCTAACTCGAACCCTAAACCTAAGCCGAACCCTAACCCTAACCCTAACCCTAACCCTAACCCTAACCGGAACCCTAACCCGAACACTAACCCTAACCCTAACCCGAAACCTAACCATAACCCTAACCCTAAACCGAACCCTAACCCTAACCTTAAACGGAACCGTGACCCTAACCCTAACCCGAACCCGAACCCTAATCCCTTACCCGAATCCTAACCCTAACCCGAAACCTAACCCGAATCCTAACCATA
>JAVLSZ010000083.1:675000-687500 GCA_032313775.1 Urocyon cinereoargenteus
CCCTAAACCTAACCCTAACCCGAAACCTAACCCTAACCAGAACCCTAACCCTAACCCGAACGGTAACCCTAACCCTAACCCCTAAACCTAACCCTAACCCAAACCCGAACCCTAAACCTAACCCTAACCCTAACCCTAACCCGAACCCGAACCCTAACCCGAACCCTACCCCTAAACCTAATCCGAACCGTAACCCTAACCCTAACGCTAACCCTAACCCTAACCCTAACCCGACCCTAACACTAACCAGAACGCTAACCCTAACCCTAATCCTAACCCGAACCCTAACCCGAACCCTAACCCTAACCCTAATCCGAACCCTAACCCTAACCCTAACCCGAACCCTAACCCTAACCCTAACTCTAACCCTAAATCTAACCCGAACCCGAACCCTAACCCGAACCCTAACCCTAACACGAACCCGAACCCTAAACCTAACCCGAACCCGAACCCTAACCCTAACACTAAACCGAACCCTAACCCTAACCTGAACCCTAACCCTAACCCTAACCCTATCCCGAAACCTAACCTAACCCTAACCAGACCCCTAACACGAACCCTAACGCGAACCCTAACCCTAACCCTAACCCTAACACAAACCTTAACCCTAATCCGAAACCGAACCCTAACCCTAACCCTAACCCTTACCCTAACCCTAAACCGAACCCTAAACCTAACCCTAACCCTAACCCGAACCCTAACCCTAACCCTAACCCTAACCCGAACCCTAACCCGAACCCTAACCATAACCCTAACCCGAAACCTAACCCTAACCCTAACCCTAAACCGAACCCTAACCCTAACCATAACGCTAACCCTAACCCTAACCCGAAACCTAACCCTAACCCTAACCCGAACCCTAAACCTAACGGTAACCCTAACCCTAACCCGAACCCTAACCCTAACCCTAACCCTAACCCCTAACCCTAACCCGAAACCGAACCCTAAACCTAACCCTAACCCGAACCCTAACCCTAACACGAACCCTAACCCTAACCCTAACCTGACACCTAACCAGAAACCTAACACGAACCCTTACCGTAAACCTAACCCTAACCCTAACCCGAACCTTAACAATAACCCTAACCCAAACCTTAACCCTAACCCTAACCCTAACCCTAAACCTAACCCTAACCCGAACCCTAGCCGTAACCCTAACCCTAACCCGAAACCTAACCCTAACCCTAACCCCTAACCCTAACCCTAACCCTAACCCGAACCCTAACCCTAACCCTAACCCTTACCCTAACCCTAACCCGAAGCCGAACCCTAACCCGAACCCTACCCATAACCCTAATCCGAACCCTAACCCTAAACTTAACCCTAACCCTAACCCTAACCCGAACCTGAACCCTAACCCTAACCCTAACCCTAACCCTAACCCTAACCCTAACCCGAACCCGAACCCTAACCCTAACCCGAATCCTAACCCCTAACCCTAACCCTAACCCTAACCCTAACCCGAACCCTAACCCTAACCCTACCTCCTAAACCTAACCCTAACCCTAACCTGAAAACTAAACCTAACCCGAACCCTAACCCTACCCCGAACCCTAACCCGAACCCTAACCCTAACCCGAACCCGAACCCTACCCCTAACACGAACCCTAAACCTAACCCGAACCCTAACACTAACACTAACCCTAACCCGAACCTGAACCCTAACACTAACCCTAACCCGAACCCTAACCCGAACCCGAACCCTAAACCTAACATTAACCCTAAACCGAACCCGAACCCTAACCCTAACCCTAAACCTAACACTAACCGTAACCCTAACCCGAACCCTAATCCGAACCAGAACCCTAAACCGAACCCTAAACCTAAACCGAACCCTAACCCTAACCCGAACCCTAACACTAACCCGAACCCTAACCCTAACCCGAACCCGAACCCTAACCCTAACCCTAACCCTAACTGGAACCCTAACCCTAACCCGAACCGTAACCCTAACCCAAACACTAACCCTATACCGAACCCTAACACGAATCCTAAACCGAACCGTAACCCTAACCCGAACCCTAACCCTAAACTTAACCCGAAACCGAACCCTAACCCTAACCCTAACCCTAACCCTATCCCGAACCCTAACCCGAACCCTAACCCTAACACGAACCCTAACCCGAACCCTAACCCGAACCCTAACCCTAAACCTAACTCTAACCCGAACCCTGACCCTAACCCTAACCCTAAACCTAACCCGAAACCGAACCCTAACCCTAACCCTAACCGTAACCCGAACACGAACCCTAACCCTAAACCGAACCCTAACCCTAACACTAACCCTAACCCTAACCCGAAACCTAACCCTAACCCGAACCCTAACCCTAACCCGAACCCTAACCCAAACTCTAACCCTAACCCGAACCCGAACCCTAACCCTAACCCGAACCCTAACACTAACCCGAACCCTAACCCTAACACTAACCCTAACCCGAACGCGAACCCTAACCCGAACCCTAACCCGAACCCTAAACCTAACCTTAACCGGAGCCCTATCCCTAACCATACTCCGAACCCGAACCCTAACCCCTTACCCGAATCCTAACCCTAACCCGAACCCTAACCCTAACCCTAACCCGAACCCTAACCCTAACCCTAACCCTAACCATAACCCTAAACTGAACCCTAAACCTAACCCTAACCCTAACCCGACCCTAACCCTAACCCGAAACCGAACCCTAACCCTAACACTAACCCGAACCCTAAACCTAACCTGAACCCTAGCCCTAACCCTAACCCTAACCCGAACCCTAAACCTAACCCTAACCCGAAACCTAACCCTAACCAGAACCCTAACCCTAACCCGAACGGTAACCCTAACCCTAACCCCTAAACCTAACCCTAACCCAAACCCGAACCCTAAACCTAACCCTAACCCTAACCCTAACCCGAACCCGAACCCTAACCCGAACCCTACCCCTAAACCTAATCCGAACCGTAACCCTAACCCTAACCCTAACCCTAACCCTAACCCTAACCCGACCCTAACACTAACCAGAACGCTAACCCTAACCCTAATCCTAACCCGAAACCTAACCCGAACCCTAACCCTAACCCTAATCCGAACCCTAACCCTAACCCTAACCCGAACCCTAACCCTAACCCTAACTCTAACCCTAAATCTAACCCGAACCCGAACCCTAACCCGAACCCTAACCCTAACACGAACCCGAACCCTAAACCTAACCCGAACCCGAACCCTAACCCTAACACTAAACCGAACCCTAACCCTAACCTGAACCCTAACCCTAACCCTAACCCTATCCCGAAACCTAACCTAACCCTAACCAGACCCCTAACACGAACCCTAACGCGAACCCTAACCCTAACCCTAACCCTAACACAAACCTTAACCCTAATCCGAAACCGAACCCTAACCCTAACCCTAACCCTTACCCTAACCCTAAACCGAACCCTAAACCTAACCCTAACCCTAACCCGAACCCTAACCCTAACCCTAACCCTAACCCGAACCCTAACCCGAACCCTAACCATAACCCTAACCCGAAACCTAACCCTAACCCTAACCCTAAACCGAACCCTAACCCTAACCATAACGCTAACCCTAACCCTAACCCGAAACCTAACCCTAACCCTAACCCGAACCCTAAACCTAACGGTAACCCTAACCCTAACCCGAACCCTAACCCTAACCCTAACCCTAACCCCTAACCCTAACCCGAAACCGAACCCTAAACCTAACCCTAACCCGAACCCTAACCCTAACACGAACCCTAACCCTAACCCTAACCTGACACCTAACCAGAAACCTAACACGAACCCTTACCGTAAACCTAACCCTAACCCTAACCCGAACCTTAACAATAACCCTAACCCAAACCTTAACCCTAACCCTAACCCTAACCCTAAACCTAACCCTAACCCGAACCCTAGCCGTAACCCTAACCCTAACCCGAAACCTAACCCTAACCCTAACCCCTAACCCTAACCCTAACCCTAACCCGAACCCTAACCCTAACCCTAACCCTAACCCTAACCCTAACCCGAAGCCGAACCCTAACCCGAACCCTACCCATAACCCTAATCCGAACCCTAACCCTAAACTTAACCCTAACCCTAACCCTAACCCGAACCTGAACCCTAGCCCTAACCCTAACCCTAACCCTAACCCTAACCCTAACCCGAACCCGAACCCTAACCCTAACCCGAATCCTAACCCCTAACCCTAACCCTAACCCTAACCCTAACCCGAACCCTAACCCTAACCCTACCTCCTAAACCTAACCCTAACCCTAACCTGAAAACTAAACCTAACCCGAACCCTAACCCTACCCCGAACCCTAACCCGAACCCTAACCCTAACCCGAACCCGAACCCTACCCCTAACACGAACCCTAAACCTAACCCGAACCCTAACACTAACACTAACCCTAACCCGAACCTGAACCCTAACACTAACCCTAACCCGAACCCTAACCCGAACCCGAACCCTAAACCTAACATTAACCCTAAACCGAACCCGAACCCTAACCCTAACCCTAAACATAACACTAACCGTAACCCTAACCCGAACCCTAATCCGAACCAGAACCCTAAACCGAACCCTAAACCTAAACCGAACCCTAACCCTAACCCGAACCCTAACACTAACCCGAACCCTAACCCTAACCCGAACCCGAACCCTAACCCTAACCCTAACCCTAACTGGAACCCTAACCCTAACCCGAACTGTAACCCTAACCCAAACACTAACCCTATACCGAACCCTAACACGAATCCTAAACCGAACCGTAACCCTAACCCGAACCCTAACCCTAAACTTAACCCGAAACCGAACCCTAACCCTAACCCTAACCCTAACCCTATCCCGAACCCTAACCCGAACCCTAACCCTAACACGAACCCTAACCCGAACCCTAACCCGAACCCTAACCCTAAACCTAACTCTAACCCGAACCCTGACCCTAACCCTAACCCTAAACCTAACCCGAAACCGAACCCTAACCCTAACCCTAACCGTAACCCGAACACGAACCCTAACCCTAAACCGAACCCTAACCCTAACACTAACCCTAACCCTAACCCGAAACCTAACCCTAACCCGAACCCTAACCCTAACCCGAACCCTAACCCAAACTCTAACCCTAACCCGAACCCGAACCCTAACCCTAACCCGAACACTAACACTAACCCGAACCCTAACCCTAACACTAACCCTAACCCGAACGCGAACCCTAACCCGAACCATAACCCGAACCCTAAACCTAACCTTAACCGGAGCCCTATCCCTAACCATACTCCGAACCCGAACCCTAACCCCTTACCCGAATCCTAACCCTAACCCGAACCCTAACCCTAACCCGAACCCGAACCCAAACCCTAACCCTAACCCGAACCCTAAACCTAATCCGAACCCTAACCCTAAACCTAACCCTAACCCGAACCCTAACCGTAACCCTAACCCGACACCTAACCCGAACGCTAACGCGAACCCTAACCCTAACCCTAACCCTAACCCTAACCCGAAACTTAACCCTAACCCTACCCCGAACCTTAACCCTAACACTAACCCTAACCCTAACCCTAAACCTAACCCTAACCTGAACCCTAACCCTAACCCTAACCCTAACCCTAACCCGAACCCTAACCCTAACCCTAACCCAAACCCTAACCTGAACCCTAACCCTAACCCTAACCCGAACCCTAACCCTAACCCTAACCCTAACCATAACCCTAAACTGAAACCTAACCCTAACCCTAACCCTAACCCGAACCCTAACCCTAACCCTAACCCTAACCATAACCCTAAACTGAACCCTAAACCTAACCCTAACCCTAACCCGAACCCTAACCCTAACCCGAAACCGAACCCTAACCCTAACACTAACCCGAACCCTAAACCTAACCTGAACCCTAGCCCTAACCCTAACCCTAACCCGAACCCTAACCCTAACCCGAACCCTAACCCTAACCCTAACCCTAACCCTAACCCTAACCCGAAGCCGAACCCTAACCCGAACCCTACCCATAACCCTAATCCGAACCCTAACCCTAAACTTAACCCTAACCCTAACCCTAACCCAAACCTGAACCCTAACCCTAACCCTAACCCTAACCCTAACCCTAACCCGAACCCTAACCCTAACCCGAATCCTAACCCCTAACCCTAACCCTAACCCTAACCCTAACCCGAACCCTAACCCTTACCCTACTTCCTAAACCTAACCCTAACCCTAACCTGAAAACTAAACCTAAGCCGAACCCTAACCCTACCCCGAACCCTAACCCGAACCCTAACCCTAACCCGAACCCGAACCCTACCCCTAACACAAACCCTAAACCTAACCCGAACCCTAACACTAACACTAACCCTAACCCGAACCTGAACCCTAACACTAACCCTAACCCGAACCCTAACCCGAACCCGAACCCTAAACCTAACATTAACCCTAAACCGAACCCGAACCCTAACCCTAACCCTAAACCTAACACTAACCGTAACCCTAACCCGAACCCTAATCCGAACCAGAACCCTAAACCGAACCCTAACCCTAAACCGAACTCTAACCCTAACCCGAACCCTAACACTAACCCGAACCCTAACCCTAACCCGAACCCGAACCCTAACCCTAACCCTAACCCTAAATGGAACCCTAACCCTAACCCGAACCGTAACCCTAACCCAAACACTAACCCTATACCGAACCCTAACACGAATCCTAAACCGAACCGTAACCCTAACCCGAACCCTAACCCTAAACTTAACCCGAAACCGAACCCTAACCCTAACCCTAACCCTAACCCTATCCCGAACCCTAACCCGAACCCTAACCCTAACACGAACCCTAACCCGAACCCTAACCCGAACCCTAACCCTAAACCTAACTCTAACCCGAACCCTGACCCTAAACCTAACCCTAAACCTAACCCGAAACCGAACCCTAACCCTAACCCTAACCGTAACCCGAACACGAACCCTAACCCTAAACCGAACCCTAAACCTAACACTAACCCTAACCCTAACCCGAACCCTAACCCTAACCCGAACCCTAACCCTAACACGAACCCTAACCCAAACTCTAACCCTAACCCGAACCCGAACCCTAACCCTAACCCGAACACTAACACTAACCCGAACCCTAACCCTAACACTAACCCTAACCCGAACGCGAACCATAACCCGAAGCCTAACCCGAACCCTAAACCTAACCTTAACCGGAGCCCTATCCCTAACCATACTCCGAACCTGAACCCTAACCCCTTACCCGAATCCTAACCCTAACCCGAACCCTAACCCTAACCCGAACCCGAACCCAAACCCTAACCCTAAACCGAACCCTAAACCTAATCCGAACCCTAACCCTAAACCTAACCCTAACCCGAACCCTAACTGTAACCCTAACCCGACACCTAACCCGAACGCTAACGCGAACCCTAACCCTAACCCTAACCCTAACCCTAACCCGAAACTTAACCCTAACCCTACCCCGAACCTTAACCCTAACCCTAACCCTAACCCTAAACCTAACCCTAACCTGAACCCTAACCCTAACCCTAACCCTAACCCGAACCCTAACCCTAACCCTAACCCAAACCCTAACCTGAACCCTAACCCTAACCCTAACCCGAACCCTAACCCTAACCCTAACCCTAACCCGAACCCTAACCCTAACCGTAACCCTAACCATAACCCTAAACTGAAACCTAACCCTAACCCTAACCCTAACCCGAACCCTAACCCTAACCCTAACCCTAACCATAACCCTAAACTGAACCCTAAACCTAACCCTAACCCTAACCCGAACCCTAACCCTAACCCGAACCCGAACCCTAACCCTAACACTAACCCGAACCCTAAACCTAACCTGAACCCTAGCCCTAACCCTAACCCTAACCCGAACACTAACCCTAACCCTAACCCCAACCCGACCACTAACCCGAACCCTAACGCGAACCCTAACCCTAACCCTAACCCTAACCATAACCCTAAATTGAACCCTAAACCTAACCCTAACCCTAACCCGAACCCTAACCCTAACCCTAAACCTAACCCGAAACCTAACCCTAACCCTAACCCTAACCCTAACCCAAACCCTAACCCTAACCCTAAACCTAACCCGAACCCTAACCCTAACCATAACGCTAACCCTAACCCTAACCCGAACCCTAACCCTAACCCTAACCCTAACCCGAACCCTAAACCTAACCGTAACCCTAACTCTAACCCGAACCCTAACCCTAACCCTAACCCCTAACCCTACCCCTAACCCTAACCCGAACCCTAACCCTAACACTAACCCGACCCCTAACCCGGAACCTAAAGCGAACCCTAACCCTAAACCTAACCCTAACCCGAACCTTAACCCTAACCCTAACCCGAACCCTAACCCTAACCCTAACCGTAACCCTAACCCGAACCCGAAACCTAACCCGAACCCTACACCTAACCCTAATCCGAACCCTAACCCTGACCTAACCCTAACCCGAACCCTAACCTGAACCCTAAACCTAACCCTAACCCGAACCCTAACCCTAACCGTAACCCTAACCCGAACCCTAACCCTAACCCTAACCCTAACCCTAACCCTAACCCGAACCCTAAACCTAACCCTAAACCTAACCCTAACACGAAAGGTAACCCTAACCCTAACCCCTAACCCTAACACTAACCCTAACCCTAAACCGTACCCTAACCTTAATCCTAACCCTAACCCTAACCCGAACCCGAAACCTAACCCGAACCCTACCCCTAACCCTAATCCGAACCCTAACCCTAACCCTAAACCTAACCCTAACCCGAACCCTAAACCTAAGCCGAACCCTAACCCTAACCCTAACCCTAACCCTAACCCTAACCGGAACCCTAACCCGAACACTAACCCTAACCCTAACCCGAAACCTAACCCTAACCCTAACCCTAAACCGAACCCTAACCCTAACCTTAAACGGAACCGTGACCCTAACACTAACCCGAACCCGAACCCTAATCCCTTACCCGAATCCTAACCCTAACCCGAACCCTAACCCGAATCCTAACCATAACCCTAACCCTGAACCCGAACCCTAACCCTAAACCTACCCCTAACCCGAACACTAACCCGAACCCTAACCCTAACCCGAACCCTAAACTTAACCCGAACCCGAACCCTAACCCTAACCCTAACCGTAACCCGAACCCGAACCCTAACCCGAACCCGAACCCTAACCCTAACACTAACCCTAACCCTAACCCGAACCCTAACCCTAACCCGAACCCTAACCCTAACCCGAACCCTAACCCAAACTCTAACCCTAACCCGAACCCGAACACTAACCCTAACCTGAACCCTAACCCTAACCCGAACCCTAACCCTAACACTAACCCTAACCCGAACCCGAACCCGAACCCTAACCCTAACCCGAACCCTAAACCTAATCTTAACCGGAACCCTAACACTAACCCTACCCTGAACCCGAACCCTAACCCCTTACCCGAATCCTAACCCTAACCCGAACCCTAACCCGAAACCTAAACCTAACCTGAACCCGAACCCTAACCCTAACCCTAACCCGAACCCTAAACCTAATCCGAACCCTAACCCTAACCCTAACCCTAACCCGAACCCTAACCGTAACCCTAACCCGACACCTAACCCGAACTCTAACGCGAACCCTAACCCTAACCCTAAGCCTAACCCTAACCCGAATCTTAACCCTAACCCTACCCCGAACCTTAACCCTAACACTAACACTAACTCTAAACCTAACCCTAACTTGAACCCTAACCCTAACCCTAACCCTAACCCTAATCCGAACCCTAACCCTAACCCTAACCCGAACCCTAACCTGAACCCTAACACTAACCCTAACCCGAACCCTAACCCTAACCCTAACCCTAACCCGAAACCTAACCCTAACCCTAACCGTAACCCTAAACCGAACCCGAAACCTAACCCGAACCCTACACCTAACCCTAATCCGAACCCTAACCCTGACCTAACCCTAACCCGAACCCTAACCTGAACCCTAAACCTAACACTAACCCGAACCCTAACCGTAACCGTAACCCTAACCCGAACCCTAACCCTAACCCTAACCCGAACCCTAACCGTAACCCTAACCCGAACCCTAAACCTAACCCTAAACCTAACCCTAACCCGAACGGTAACCCTAACCCTAAACCCTAACCCTAACACTAACCCTAACCCTAAACCGTACCCTAACCTTAATCCTAACCCTAACCCTAACCCGAACCCGAAACCTAACCCGAACCCTACCCCTAACCCTAATCCGAACCCTAACCCTAACCCTAAACCTAACCCTAACCCGAAACCTAACCCTAAGCCGAACCCTAACCCTAACCCTAACCCTAACCCTAACCCTAACCCTAACCGGAACCCTAACCCGAACACTAACCCTAACCCTAACCCGAAACCTAATCCTAACCCTAACCCTAAACCGAACCCTAACCCTAACCTTAAACGGAACCGTGACCCTAACCCTAACCCGAACCCGAACCCTAATCCCTTACCCGAATCCTAACCCTAACCCGAACCCTAACCCGAATCCTAACCATAACCCTAACCCTGAACCCGAACCCTAACCCTAACCCTACCCCTAACCCGAACAATAACCCTAACCCGAACCCTAACCCTAACCCTAACCCTAACCCTAACCCTAAACCTAACCCTAACCTGAACCCTAACCTGAAACCTAAACCTAACCCGAACCCTAACCCTAAACTAACCCTATCCCGAACCCTAACCGGAACCCTAAACCTAACCCTAACCCGAACCCTAACCCTAACCCTAACCCTAACCCTAACCCTAACCCGAACCCGAACCCTAACCCTAAACCTAACCCGAAACCTAACCCTAACCCTAACCCTAACCCTAACCCGAACCCTAAACCTAACCCTAACCCGAAACCTAACCCTAACCAGAACCCTAACCCTAACCCGAACGGTAACCCTAACCCTAACCCCTAAACCTAACCCTAAACCAAACCCGAACCCTAAACCTAACCCTAACCCTAACCCTAACCCGAACCCGAACCCTAACCCGAACCCTACCCCTAAACCTAATCCGAACCGTAACCCTAACCCTAACCCTAACCCTAACCCTAACCCTAACCCTAACCCGACCCTAACACTAACCAGAACGCTAACCCTAACCCTAATCCTAACCCGAACCCTAACCCGAACCCTAACCCTAACCCTAATCCGAACCCTAACCCTAAACCTAACCCGAACCCTAACCCTAACCCTAACTCTAACCCTAAATCTAACCCGAACCCGAACCCTAACCCGAACCCTAACCCTAACACGAACCCGAACCCTAAACCTAACCCGAACCCGAACCCTAACCCTAACACTAAACCGAACCCTAACCCTAACCTGAACCCTAACCCTAACAAAACCCTATCCCGAAACCTAACCTAACCCTAACCAGACCCCTAACACGAACCCTAACGCGAACCCTAACCCTAACCCTAACCCTAACACAAACCTTAACCCTAATCCGAAACCGAACCCTAACCCTAACCCTAACCCTTACCCTAACCCTAAACCGAACCCTAAACCTAACCCTAACCCTAACCCGAACCCTAAACCTAACCCTAACCCTAACCCGAACCCTAACCCGAACCCTAACCATAACCCTAACCCGAAACCTAACCCTAACCCTAACCCTAAACCGAACCCTAACCCTAACCATAACGCTAACCCTAACCCTAACATGAAACCTAACCCTAACCCTAACCCGAACCCTAAACCTAACCGTAACCCTAACCCTAACCCGAACCCTAACCCTAACCCTAACCCTAACCCCTAACCCTAACCCGAAACCGAACCCTAAACCTAACCCTAACCCGAACCCTAACCCTAACACGAACCCTAACCCTAACCCTAACCTGACACCTAACCAGAAACCTAACACGAACCCTTACCGTAAACCTAACCCTAACCCTAACCCGAACCTTAACAATAACCCTAACCCAAACCTTAACCCTAACCCTAACCCTAACCCTAAACCTAACCCTAACCCGAACCCTAACCGTAACCCTAACCCTAACCCGAAACCTAACCCTAACCCTAACCCCTAACCCTAACCCTAACCCTAACCCGAACCCTAAACCTAACCCTAACCCTAACCCTAACCCGAAGCCGAACCCTAACCCGAACCCTACCCATAACCCTAATCCGAACCCTAACGCTAACCCGAACCCTAACCCGAACCCTAACCATAACCCTAACCCGAAACCTAACCCTAACGCTAACCCTAAACCGAACCCTAACCCTAACCATAACGCTAACCCTAACCCTAACCCGAAACCTAACCCTAACCCTAACCCGAACCCTAAACCTAACCGTAACCCTAACCCTAACCCGAACCCTAACCCTAACCCTAACCCTAACCCCTAACCCTAACCCGAAACCGAACCCTAAACCTAACCCTAACCCGAACCCTAACCCTAACACGAACCCTAACCCTAACCCTAACCTGACACCTAACCAGAAACCTAACACGAACCCTTACCGTAAACCTAACCCTAACCCT
>JAVLSZ010000083.1:697500-712500 GCA_032313775.1 Urocyon cinereoargenteus
CGAACACTAACCCTAACCCTAACCGTAACCCCTACCCGAACCCTAACCCTAACCCGAATCCTAACCCTAACACTAACCCTAACCCAAACCCGAACCCTAAACCTAATCCGAACCCTAACCCTAACCCTAACCCTAACCCGAACCCTAACCGTAACCCTAACCCGACACCTACCCCGAACGCTAACGCGAACCCTAAACCTAACCCTAACCCTAACCCTATCCCGAAACTTAACCCTAACCCTACCCCGAACCTTAACCCTAACCCTAACCCTATCCCTAAACCTAACCCTAACCTGAACCCTAACCCTAACCCTAACCCGAACCCTAACCCGAACCCTAACCCTAACCCTAACCCTAACCCGAACCCTAACCTGAACCCTAACCCTAACCCTAACCCGAAACCTAATCCTAATCCTAACCCTAACCCGAAACCTAACCCGAACCCTACACCTAACCCTAATCCGAACCCTAACCCTGACCTAAACCTAACCCGAACCCTAACCTGAACCCTAAACCTACCCCTAACCCGAACCCTAACCCGAACCCGAACCCTAACCCTAACCCTAACCCTAAACCTAACCCTAAACCTAACCCTAACCTGAACCCTAATCTGAAACCTAACCCTAACCCGAACCCTAACCCTAACCTAACCCTAACCCGAACCCTCACCCGAAGCCTAAACCTAACCCTAACCCGAACCCTAACCCTAACCCTAACCCTAACCCTAACCCTAACCCGAACCCGAACCCTAACCCTAACCCTAACCCGAACCCTAACCCTAACCCTAACCCTAACCCGAACCCTAACCCTAACCCTAACCCGAAACCTAACCCTAACGATAACCCTAACCCTAACCCGAACGGTAACCCTAACCCTAACCCCTAAACCTAACCAGAACCCTAAACCGAACCCCAACCCTAACCCTAACGCTAACTCTAACCCGAACCCGAACCCTAACCCTAACCCTAACCTGAACCCTAACCCTAACCCTAAATCTAACCCTAACTCTAACCCGAACCCGAACCCTGACCCGAACCCTAACCCTAACACGAACCCGAACCCTAACCCTAACCCGAACCCGAACCCTAACCTTAACACTAACCCGAACCCTACCCTAACCTGAACCCTAACCCTAACCCTAACCCTATCCCTAACCCGAACCCTAACCCTAACCCTAACCCGACCACTAACCCGAACCCTAACGCGAACCCTAACCCTAACCCTAACCCTAACCCTAACCCGAACCTTAACCCTAACCCTAACCCGAACCCTAACCCTAACCCTAACCCTAACCATAACCCTAAACTGAACCCTAAACCTGACCCTAACCCTAACCCGAACCCTAACCCTAACCCTAAACCTAACCCGAAACCTAACCCTAACCCTAACCCTTACCCGAACCCTAAACTAACCCTAAACCTAACCCGAACCCTAACCCTAACTATAACGCTAACCCTAACCCTAACCCGAAGCCTAACCCTAACCCTAACCCGAACCCGAACCCTAAACCTAACCGTAACCCTAACCCTAACCCGAACCCGAACCCTAACACTAACACCAAACCCTACCCCTAACCCTAACCCGAACCCTAACCCTAACCCTAACCCGACCCCTAACCCGAACCTAAAGTGAACCCTAACACTAACCCTTACCCTAACCCTAACCCGAAACTTAACCCTAACCCTAACCCGAACCCTAACCCTAACCCTAACCCTAACCCTAAACCTAAACCGAACCCTAACCCTAACCCTCACCCTAACCCGAACCCTAAACCTAACACTTAACGTAACCCGAACCCTAACCCGAACCCTAACACGAACCCTAACCCGAACCCTAACCCTAACCCTAACCTTAACCCGAACCATAACCCTAACCATAACCCTAACCCTAACCCTAACCCGAACACTAACCCTAACCCTAAACCGAACCCTAACCCTAACCGTAACCCTAAACCGAAACCTAACCCTAACCCTAACCCTAACCCAAAACCTAACCCTAACCCTAACCCGAACCCTAACCCTAACCCAAAACCTAACCCTAACCCTAACCCTAAGCCTAACCCGAACCCTAACCCGAACCCTAACCCTAACCCTAACCTGAACCCTAACCCTAACCCTAACCCGAACCCTAACCCGAACCCTAACCTTAACCCTAACCGGAACCCTAACTCTAACCCTAACCTGAACCCGAACCCTAACCCCTTACCCGAATTCTAACCCTAACCCGAACCCTAACCCAAAACCTAACCCTAACCCTAAACCTAACCCTAACCCGAACCTGAACCGTAACCCGAACCCTACACCTAACCCTAATCCGAACCCTAACCCTAACCCTAAACCTAACCCTAACCCGAACCCTAACACTAACCAGAACGCTAACCCTAACCCTAACCCTAACCCGAACCCTAAACCGAACCGTAACCCTAACCCTAACCCGAACCCTAACCCTAACACTAACCCGAAACTTAACCCTAACCCTAACTCTAACCCTAACCCTAATCTGAACCCGAACCCTAACCCGAACCCTAACCCTAACCCGAACCCGAACCCTAACCCTAACCCGAACCCGAACCCTAACCCTAACACTAAACCGAACCCTAACCCTAACCTGAACCCTAACCCTAACACTAACCCTAACCCGAACCCTAACCTAACCCTAACACGACCCCTAACACGAACCCTAACGGGAACCCTAACCCTAACCCTAACCCGAACCCGAACCCTAACCCTAACCGTAACCCTAACCCTAACCCGAAACCTAACCCTAACCCTAACCTCTACCCTAACCCTAACCCTAACACGAACCCTAACCCTAACCCTAACCCTAACCCTAACCCGAAGCCGAACCCTAACCCGAACCCTACCCATAACCCTAATCCGAACCCTAACCCTAACCTTAACCCTAACCCTAACCCTAACCCGAACCTGAACCCTAACCCTAACCCTAACCCTAACCCTAACCCTAACACTAACCCTAACCCTACCCCTAACCCGAACCCTAACCCTAACCCTACCTCCTAAACCTAACCCTAACCCTAACCTGAAAACTAACCCTAACCCGAACCCTAACCCTACCCCGAACCCTAACCCGAACCCTAACCCTAACCCGAACCCGAACCCTACCCCTAACACGAACCCTAAACCTAACCCGAACCCTAACACTAACACTAACCCTAACCCGAACCTGAAACCTAACACTAACCCTAACCCGAACCCTAACCCGAACCCGAACCCTAACCCTAACCGTAACCCTAACCCTAACCCGAACCCTAACCCTAACCCTAACCCCTAACCCTAACCCTAACCCTAACCCGAACCCTCACACTAACCCTAACCCTAACCCTAACCCGAAGCCGAACCCTAACCCGAACCCTACCCATAACCCTAATCCGAACCCTAACCCTAACCTTAACCCTAACCCTAACCCTAACCCGAACCTGAACCCTAACCCAAACCCTAAACCTAACGCTAACCCTAACCCGAACTCTAACCCTAACCCGAATCCTAACCCCTAACCCTAACCCTGACCTACCCCTAACCCGAACCCTAACCCTAACCCTACCTCCTAAACCTAACCCTAACCCTAACCCGATCCCTAACCCTAACACGAACCCTAACCCTACCCCGAACCCTAACCCGAACCCTAACCCTAACCCGAACCCGAACCCTACCCCTAACACGAACCCTAAACCTATCCCGAACACTAACACTAACACTAACCCTAACCCGAACCTGAACCCTAACACGAACCCTAACCCGAACCCTAACCCGAACCCTAACCCTAAACCTAACTCTAACCCGAACTCTGACCCTAACCCTAACCCTAACCCTAACCCGAAACCGAAACCGAACCTTAAACCTAACCCGAACCCTAACCCTAACACTAACCCTAACCCTAAACCGAACCCTAACCCTAACCCGAACCCTAACCCGAACCCGAACCCTAACCCTAACCCGAACCCTAACCCTAACACTAACCCTAACCCTAACCCGAACCCTAACCCTAACCCGAACCCTAACCCTAACCCGAACCCTAACCCTAACCCGAACCCTAACCCTAACCCGAAACCTAACCCTAACCCTAACCCTAAGCCTAACCCGAACCCTAACCCGAACCCTAACCCTAACCCTAACCTGAACACTAAACCTAACCCTAACCCTAACCCTAACCCGAACCCTAACCCTAACCCTAACAGGAACCCTAACCCTAACCCTAACCTGAACCCGAACATTAACACCTTACCCGAATCCTAACCCTAAACCGAACCCTAACCCGAACCCTAACCCTAACCCTAACTCCGAAACCGAACCCTAACCCTAACACTAACCCTAACCCGAAACCTAACTCGAACCCGAACCCAAACCCTACCCCGAACCCGAACCCTAACACTAACCCTAACCCGAACCCTAACCCTAACACGAACCCTAACCCTAACCCTAACCTGACACCTAACCAGAAACCTAACACGAACCCTTACCGTAAACCTAACCCTAACCCTAACCCGAACCTTAACAATAACCCTAACCCAAACCTTAACCCTAACCCTAACCCTAACCCTAAACCTAACCCTAACCCGAACCCTAACCCGAACCCTAACACTAACCCGAACCCTAACCCTAACCTAACCCTAACCCGAACCCTAACCTGAAACCTAAACATAACCCTAACCCGAACCCTAACCCTAACCCTAAACCTAACCCGAACCCTAACCCGAACCCTAAACCTAACCCGAACTGTAACCCTAACCCTAACCCCTAAACCTAACCCTGACCCTAACCCGAACCCTAACCCTAACCCTAAACCTAACCCTAACCCGAACCCGAACCCTAACCCGAACCCTACACCTAACCCTAATCCGAACCCTAACTCTAACCCTAACCCTAACCCTAACCCGAACCCTAACACTAACCAGAACGCTAACCCTAACCCTAACCCGAACCCTAAACCGAACCGTAACCCTAACCCTAACCCGAACCCTAACCCTAACCCTAACCCGAACCCTAACCCTAACCCTAACTCTAACCCTAACCCTAATCTGAACCCGAACCCTAACCCGAACCCTAACCCTAACCCGAACCCGAACCCTAACCCTAACCCGAACCCGAACCCTAACCCTAACACTAAAACGAACCCTAACCCTAACCTGAACCCTAACCCTAACACTAACCCTAACCCGAACCCTAACCTAACCCTAACCCGACCCCTAACACGAACCCTAACGCGAACCCTAACCCTAACCCTAACCCTAACCCGAACCCTAACCCTAACCGTAACCCTAACCCTAACCCGAAACCTAACCCTAACCCTAACCCCTAACCCTAACCCTAACCCTAACCCGAACCCTAACCCTAACCCTAACCCTAAACCTAACCCGAAGCCGAACCCTAACAAGAACCCTACCCATAACCCTAATCCGAACCCTAACCCTAACCTTAACCCTAAACCTAACCCTAACCCGAACCTGAACCCTAACCCTAACACTAACCCTAACCCTAACCCTAACCCTACCCCTAACCCGAACCCTAACCCTAACCCTACCTCCTAAACCTAACCCTAACCCTAACCTGAAAACTAACCCTAACCCGAACCCTAACCCTACCCCGAACCCTAACCCGAACCCTAACCCTAACCCGAACCCGAACCCTACCTCTAACACGAACCCTAAACCTAACCCGAACCCTAACACTAACACTAACCCTAACCCGAACCTGAACCCTAACACTAACCCTAACCCGAACCCTAACCCGAACCCGAACCCTAAACCTAACACTAACCCTAAACCGAACCCGAACCCTAACCCTAACCCTAAACCTAACACTAACCCTAACCCTAACCCAAACCCTAATCCGAACCAGAACCGTAACCCTAACCCTAAACCCAACCCTAACCCTAACCCGAACCCTAACACTAACCCGAACCCTAACCCTAACCCGAACTCAAACCCTAACACTAACCCTAACCCTAACTGGAACCCTAACACTAACCCGAACCGTAACCCTAACCCAAACACTAACCCTATCCCGAACCCTAACCCGAACCCTAACCCGAACCCTAACCCTAAACTTAACCCGAAACCGAACCCTAACCCTAACCCTAACCCTAACCCGAACCCTAACCCGAACCCTAACCCTAACACGAACCCTAACCCAAACCCTTACCCGAACCCTAACCCTAAGCCTAACTCTAACCCGAACCCTGACCCTAACGCTAACCGTAAACCTAACCCGAAACCGAACCCTAACCCTAATCCTAACCGTAACCCGAACCCGAACCCTAACCCTAAACCGAACCCTAACCCTAACACTAACCCGAAACCTAACCCGAACCCTAACCCTAACCCGAACCCTAACCCAAACCCGAACCCTAACCCAAACTCTAACCCTAACCCGAACCCGAACCCTAACCCTAACCCGAACCCTAACCCTACCCCAAACCCTAACCCTAACACTAACCCTAACCCGAACGCGAACCCTAACCCTAACCTTAACCCGAACCCTAAACCTAACTTTAACCGGAACCCTAACCCTAACCCTACCCCGAACCCGAACCCTAACCCCTTACCCGAATCCTAACCCTAACCCGAACCCTAACCCGAACCCTAACCCTAACCCGAACCCGAACCCAAACCCTAACCCTAACCCGAACCCTAAACCTAATCCGAACCCTAACCCTAAACCTAACCCTAACCCGAACCCTAACCGTAACCCTAACCCGACACCTAACCCGAACGCTAACGCGAAACCTAACCCTAACACTAACCCTAACCCTAACCCGAAACTTAACCCTAACCCTACCCCGAACCTTAACCCTAACCCTAACCCTAACCCTAAACCTAACCCTAACCTGAACCCTAACCCTAACCCTAACCCTAACCCTAACCCGAACCCTAACCCTAACCCTAAACCAAACCCTACCTGAACCCTAACCCTAACCCGAACCCTAACCCTAACCCTAAACCTAACCCGAACCCTAACCCTAACCCTAACCCGAAACCTAACCCTAACGATAACCCTAACCCTAACCCGAACGGTAACCCTAACCCTAACCCCTAAACCTAACCAGAACCCTAAACCGAACCCCAACCCTAACCCTAACCCTAACTCTAACCCGAACCCGAACCCTAACCCTAACCCTAACCTGAACCCTAACCCTAACCCTAAATCTAACCCTAACTCTAACCCGAACCCGAACCCTGACCCGAACCCTAACCCTAACACGAACCCGAACCCTAACCCTAACCCGAACCCGAACCCTAACCTTAACACTAACCCGAACCCTACCCTAACCTGAACCCTAACCCTAACCCTAACCCTATCCCTAACCCGAACCCTAACCCTAACCCTAACCCGACCACTAACCCGAACCCTAACGCGAACCCTAACCCTAACCCTAACCCTAACCCTAACCCGAACCTTAACCCTAACCCTAACCCGAACCCTAACCCTAACCCTAACCATAACCCTAAACTGAACCCTAAACCTGACCCTAACCCTAACCCGAACCCTAACCCTAACCCTAAACTTAACCCGAAACCTAACCCTAACCCTAACCCTTACCCGAACCCTAAACTAACCCTAAACCTAACCCGAACCCTAACCCTAACTATAACGCTAACCCTAACCCTAACCCGAAGCCTAACCCTAACCCTAACCCGAACCCGAACCCTAAACCTAACCGTAACCCTAACCCTAACCCGAACCCGAACCCTAACACTAACACCAAACCCTACCCCTAACCCTAACCCGAACCCTAACCCTAACCCTAACCCGACCCCTAACCCGAACCTAAAGTGAACCCTAACACTAACCCTTACCCTAACCCTAACCCGAAACTTAACCCTAACCCTAACCCGAACCCTAACCCTAACCCTAACCCTAACCCTAAACCTAAACCGAACCCTAACCCTAACCCTCACCCTAACCCGAACCCTAACCCTAACCCTTAACGTAACCCGAACCCTAACCCGAACCCTAACACGAACCCTAACCCGAACCCTAACCCTAACCCTAACCTTAACCCGAACCATAACCCTAACCATAACCCTAACCCTAACCCTAACCCGAACACTAACCCTAACCCTAAACCGAACCCTAACCCTAACCGTAACCCTAAACCGAAACCTAACCCTAACCCTAACCCTAACCCAAAACCTAACCCTAACCCTAACCCGAACCCTAAACCTAACCCAAAACCTAACCCTAACCCTAACCCTAAGCCTAACCCGAACCCTAACCCGAACCCTAACCCTAACCCTAACCTGAACCCTAACCCTAACCCTAACCCGAACCCTAACCCGAACCCTAACCTTAACCCTAACCGGAACCCTAACTCTAACCCTAACCTGAACCCGAACCCTAACCCCTTACCCGAATTCTAACCCTAACCCGAACCCTAACCCAAAACCTAACCCTAACCCTAAACCTAACCCTAACCCGAACCTGAACCCTAACCCGAACCCTACACCTAACCCTAATCCGAACCCTAACCCTAACCCTAACCCTAACCCTAACCCGAACCCTAACACTATCCAGAACGCTAACCCTAACCCTAACCCTAACCCGAACCCTAAACCGAACCGTAACCCTAACCCTAACCCGAACCCTAACCCTAACACTAACCCGAAACTTAACCCTAACCCTAACTCTAACCCTAACCCTAATCTGAACCCGAACCCTAACCCGAACCCTAACCCTAACCCGAACCCGAACCCTAACCCTAACCCGAACCCGAACCCTAACCCTAACATTAAACCGAACCCTAACCCTAACCTGAACCCTAACCCTAACACTAACCCTAAACCGAACCCTAACCTAACCCTAACACGACCCCTAACACGAACCCTAACGGGAACCCTAACCCTAACCCTAACCCGAACCCGAACCCTAACCCTAACCGTAACCCTAAACCTAACCCGAAACCTAACCCTAACCCTAACCTCTACCCTAACCCTAACCCTAACACGAACCCTAACCCTAACCCTAACCCTAACCCTAACCCGAAGCCGAACCCTAACCCGAACCCTACCCATAACCCTAATCCGAACCCTAACCCTAACCTTAACCCTAACCCTAACCCTAACCCGAACCTGAACCCTAACCCTAACCCTAACCCTAACCCTAACACTAACCCTAACCCTACCCCTAACCCGAACCCTAACCCTAACCCTACCTCCTAAACCTAACCCTAACCCTAACCTGAAAACTAACCCTAACCCGAACCCTAACCCTACCCCGAACCCTAACCCGAACCCTAACCCTAACCCGAACCCGAACCCTACCCCTAACACGAACCCTAAACCTAACCCGAACCCTAACACTAACACTAACCCTAACCCGAACCTGAAACCTAACACTAACCCTAACCCGAACCCTAACCCGAACCCGAACCCTAAACCTAACACTAACCCTAAACCGAACCCGAACCCTAACCCTAACCCTAAACCTAACACTAACCCTAACCCTAACCCGAACCCTAATCCGAACCAGAACCCTAACCCTAACCCTAACCCGAACCCTAACCCTAACCCGAATCCTAACACTAACCCGAACCCTAACCCTAACCCGAACCCGAACCCTAACCCTAACCCTAACCCTAACTGGAACCCTAACCATAACCCGAACCGTAACCCTAACCCAAACACTAACCCTATCCCGAACCCTAACCCGAACCCTAACCCGAACCCTAACCCTAAACTTAACCCGAAACCGAACCCTAAACCTAACCCTAAACCTAACCCTAACCCGAACCCTAACCCGAACCCTAACCCTAACACGAACCCTAACCCGAACCCTAACCCGAACCCTAACCCTAAACCTAACTCTAACCCGAACCCTGACCCTAACGCTAACCCTAAACCTAACCCGAAACCGAACACTAACCCTAACCCTAACCGTAACCTGAACCCGAACCCTAACCCTAAACCAAACCCTAACCCTAACACTAACCCTAAACCTAACCCGAACCCTAACCCTAACCCGAACCCTAACCCTAAACCGAACCCTAACCCAAACTCTAACCCTAACCCGAACACGAACCCTAACCCTAACGCGAACCCTAACCCTAACCCAAACCCTAACCCTAACACTAACCCTAACCCTAACGCGAACACTAACCCTAACCTTAACCCGAACCCTAAACCTAACCTTAACCGGAACCCTAACCCTAACCCTACCCCGAACCCGAACCCTAACCCCTTACCCGAATCCTAACCCTAACCCGAAACCTAACCCGAACCCGAACCCAAACCCTAACCCTAACCCGAACCCTAAACCTAATCCGAACCCTAACCCTAAACCTAACCCTAACCCGAACCCTAACCGTAACCCTAACCCGACACCTAACCCGAACGCTAACGCGAACCCTAACCCTAACCCTAACCCTAACCCTAACCCGAAACTTAACCCTAACCCTACCCCGAACCTTAACCCTAACCCTAACCCTAACCCTAACCCTAAACCTAACCCTAACCTGAACCCTAACCCTAACCCTAACCCTAACCCGAACCCTAATCCTAACCCAAACCCAAACCCTAACCTGAACCCTAACCCTAACCCTAACCCGAACCCTAACCCTAACCCTAACCCTAACCCGAACCCTAACCCTAACCCTAACCGTAACCCTAACCCGAACCCGAAACCTAACCCGAACCCTACACCTAACCCTAATCCGAACCCTAACCCTGACCTAACCCTAACCCGAACCCTAACCTGAACCCTAAACCTAAACCTAACCCGAACCCTAACCCTAACCCTAACCCTAACCCGAACCCTAACCCGAACCCTAACACTAACCCTAACCCGAAACCTAACCCTAACCCTAACCCGAAACCTAACCCTAACCCTAACTCTAACCCTAACTCTAACCCGAACCCGAACCCTAACCCGAACCCTAACCCTAACACGAACCCGAACCCTAACCCTAACCCGAACCCGAACCCTAACCCTAACACTAACCCGAAACCTAACCCTAACCTGAACCCTAACCCTAACCCTAACCCTAACCCTATCCCTCACCCGAACCCTAACCCTAACCCTAACCCGAACCCTAACCCTAACCCTAACCCTAACCCTAAACCGAAACCTAACCCTAACCCGAACCCTAACCCTAACCCTAACCCTAACCATAACCCTAAACTGAACCCTAAACCTTACCCTAACCCTAACCGGAACCCTAACCCTAACCCTAAACCTAAACCGAAACCTAACCCTAACCCTAACCCTTACCCGAACCCTAACCCTAACCCTAAACCTAACCCGAACCCTAACCCTAACTATAACGCTAACCCTAACACTAACCCGAAGCCTAACCCTAACCCTAAACCGAATCCGAACCCTAAACCTAACCGTAACCCTAACCCTAACCCGAACCCGAACCCTAACCCTAACCCCTAACCCTACCCCTAACCCTAACCCGAACCCTAACCCTAACCCTAACCCTAACCCGACCCCTAACCCGAAACCTAAAGCGAACCCTAACCCTAACCCTAACCCTAACCCGAAACTTAACCCTAACCCTAACCCGAACCCTAACCCTAACCCTAACCCTAAACCTAACCCTAACCCTAACCCTAAACCGAACCCTAACCCTAACCCTCACCCTAACCCGAACCCTAACCCTAACCCTTACCGTAACCCGAACCCTAACCCGAACCCTAACCCGAACCCTAACCCGAACCCTAACCCTAACCCTAACCCTAACCCGAACCATAACCCTAACCATAACCCTAACCCTAACCCTAACCCGAACACTAACCCTAACCCTAAACCGAACCCTAACCCTAACCGTAACCCTAAACCGAAACCTAACCCTAACCCTAACCCTAACCCAAAACCTAACCCTAACCCTAACCCGAACCCTAACCCTAACCCGAAACATAACCCGAACCCTAACCCGAACCCTAACCCGAACCGTAACCCTGACCCTAACCCGAAACCTTACTCTAACCCTAACCCGAACCCTAACCCTAACCCTAACTCTAACCCTAACCTTAACCCGAACCCTAACCCGAACCCTAACCCTAACCCTAACCCGAACCCGAACCCTAACCCTAACCCGAACCCGAAGCCTAACCCTAACCCTAACCCGAACCCGAACCCTTAAACCTAACCGTAACCCTAACCCTAACCCGAAACCGAACCCTAACCCTAACCCCTAACCCTACCCCTAACCCTAACCCGAACCCTAACCCTAACCCTAACCCGACCTCTAACCCGAAACCTAAAGTGAACCCTAACCCTAACCCTAACCCTAACCCTAACCCGAAACTTAGCCCTAACCCTAACCCGAACCCTAACCCTAACCCTAACCCTAACCCTAAACCTAAACCGAACCCTAACCCTAACCCTCACCCTAACCCGAACCCTAACCCTAACCCTTAACGTAACCCGAAACCTAACCCGAACCCTAACACGAACCCTAACCCGAACCCTAACCCTAACCCTAACCTTAACCCGAACCATAACCCTAACCATAACCCTAACCCTAACCCTAACCCGAACACTAACCCTAACCCTAAACCGAACCCTAACCCTAACCGTAACCCTAAACCGAAACCTAACCCTAACCCTAACCCTAACCCAAAACCTAACCCTAACCCTAACCCGAACCCTAACCCTAACCCTAAGCCTAACCCGAAACCTAACCCGAACCCTAACCCTAACCCTAACCTGAACCCTAACCCTAACCCTAACCCGAAACCTAACACGAACCCTAACCTTAACCCTAACCGGAACCCTAACTCTAACCCTAACCTGAACCCGAACCCTAACCCCTTACCCGAATCCTAACCCTAACCCGAACCCTAACCCGAACCCTAACCCTAACCCTAACTCCGAACCCGAACCCTAAACCTAACCCTAACCCGAAACCTAACTCGAACCCGTACCCTAACCCTAACCCGAACCCGAACCCTAACCCTAACCCTAACCCGAAACCTAACCCTAACACGAACCCTAACCCTAACCCTAACCCGAACCCTAACCCTAACCCTAACCCGAACCCGAACCCTAACCCTAACCCGAACCCTAACCCTAACACGAACCCTAACCCTAACCCTAACCCGAACCCTAACCCTAACCCTAACCCGAACCCTAACCCGAACCCTAACCCTAACCCGAACAGTAACCCTAACCCTAACCCTAAACCTAACCCTAACCCGAACCCGAACCCTAACCCGAACCCTACCCCTAACCCTAATCCGAAACCTAACCCTAACCCTAACCCTAACCCTAACCCTAACCCGAACCCTAACACTAACCAGAACGCTAACCCTAACCCTAACCCTAACCCGAACCCTAACCCGAACCGTAACCCTAACCCTAACCCGAACCCTTACTCTAACCCTAACCCGAACCCTAACCCTAACCCTAACTCTAACCCTAACCCTAACCCGAACCCGAACGCTAACCCGAACCCTAACCCTAACCCGAACCCGAACCCTAAACCTAACCCGAACCCGAACCCTAACCCTAACACTAAACCGAACCCTAACCCTAATCTGAACCCTAACCCTAACCCTAACCCTAACCCGAACCCTAACCTAACCCTAACCCGACCCCTAACACGAACCCTAACGCGAACCCAAACCCTAACCCTAAACCTAACCCGAACCTTAACCCTAAACAGAACCCGAACCCTAACCCTAACCCTAACCCTAACCCTAACCCTAAACCGAACCCTAAACCTAACCCTAACCCTAACCCGAACCCTAACCCTAACCCTAACCCTAACCCTAACCCGAACCCTAACCCGAACTCTAACCATAACCCTAACCCGAAACCTAACCCTAACCCTAAACCGAACCCTAACCCTAACCATAACGCTAACACTAACCCTAACCCGAAACCTAACCCTAACCCTAACCCGAACCCTAACCCTAACCGTAACCCTAACCCTAACCCGAACCCTAACCCTAACCCTAACCCCTAACCCTAACCCTAACCCTAACCCGAACCCTCACACTAACCCTAACCCTAACCCTAACCCTAACCCGAAGCCGAACCCTAACCCGAACCCTACCCATAACCCTAATCCGAACCCTAACCCTAACCTTAACCCTAACCCTAACCCTAACCCGAACCTGAACCCTAACCCAAACCCTAAACCTAACGCTAACCCTAACCCGAACTCTAACCCTAACCCGAATCCTAACCCCTAACCCTAACCCTGACCTACCCCTAACCCGAACCCTAACCCTAACCCTACCTCCTAAACCTAACCCTAACCCTAACCCGATCCCTAACCCTAACACGAACCCTAACCCTACCCCGAACCCTAACCCGAACCCTAACCCTAACCCGAACCCGAACCCTACCCCTAACACGAACCCTAAACCTAACCCGAACCCTAACACTAACACTAACCCTAACCCGAACCTGAACCCTAACACGAACCCTAACCCGAACCCTAACCCGAACCCTAACCCTAAACCTAACTCTAACCCGAACTCTGACCCTAACCCTAAACCTAACCCTAACCCGAAACCGAAACCGAACCTTAAACCTAACCCGAACCCTAACCCTAACACTAACCCTAACCCTAAACCGAACCCTAACCCTAACCCGAACCCTAACCCGAACCCGAACCCTAACCCTAACCCGAACACTAACCCTAACACTAACCCTAACCCTAACCCGAACCCTAACCCTAACCCGAACCCTAACCCTAACCCGAACCCTAACCCTAACCCGAACCCTAACCCTAACCCGAAACCTAACCCTAACCCTAACCCTAAGCCTAACCCGAACCCTAACCCGAACCCTAACCCTAACCCTAACCTGAACACTAAACCTAACCCTAACCCTAACCCTAACCCGAACCCTAACCCTAACCCTAACAGGAACCCTAACCCTAACCCTAACCTGAACCCGAACATTAACACCTTACCCGAATCCTAACCCTAACCCGAACCCTAACCCGAACCCTAACCCTAACCCTAACTCCGAAACCGAACCCTAACCCTAACACTAACCCTAACCCGAAACCTAACTCGAACCCGAACCC
>JAVLSZ010000083.1:717500-727500 GCA_032313775.1 Urocyon cinereoargenteus
TAACCCGAACCCTAACCCAAACTCTAACCCTAACCCGAACCCGAACCCTAACCCTAACCTGAACCCTAACCCTAACCCGAACCCTAACCCTAACACTAACCCTAACCCGAACCCGAACCCGAACCCTAACCCTAACCCGAACCCTAAACCTAACCTTAACCGGAACCCTAACCCTAACCCTACCCTGAACCCGAACCCTAACCCCTTACCCGAATCCTAACCCTAACACGAACCCTAACCCGAAACCTAAACCTAACCTGAACCCGAACCCTAACCCTAACCCTAACCCGAACCCTAAATCTAATCCGAACCCTAACCCTAACCCTAACCCTAACCCTAACCCTAACCCTAACCGGAACCCTAACCCGACACCTAACCCGAACGCTAACGCGAACCCTAACCCTAACCCTAACCCTAACCCTATCACGAAACTTAACCCTAACCCTACCCCGAACCTTAACCCTAACCCTAACCCTAACCCTAAACCTAACCCTAACCTGAACCCTAACCCTAACCCTAACCCTAACCCTAACCCGAACCCTAACCCTAACCCTAACCCTAACCCGAAACCTAACCTGAACCCTAACCCTAACCCTAACCCGAACCCTAACCCTAACCCTAACCCTAACCCGAAACCTAACCCTAACCCTAACCGTAACCCTAACCCGAACCCGAAACCTAACCCGAACCCTACACCTAACCCTAATCCGAACCCTAACCCTGACCTAAACCTTACCCGAACCCTAACCTGAACCCTAAACCTAACCCTAACCCGAACCCTAACCCTAACCGTAACCCTAACCCGAACCCTAACCCTAACCCTAACCCTAACCCTAACCCTAACCCGAACCCTAAACCTAACCCTAAACCTAACCCTAACACGAACGGTAACCCTAACCCTAACCCCTAACCCTAACACTAACCCAAACCCTAAACCGTACCCTAACCTTAATCCTAACCCTAACCCTAACCCGAACCCGAAACCTAACCCGAACCCTACCCCTAACCCTAATCCGAACCCTAACCCTAACCCTAAACCTAACCCTAACCCGAACCCTAAACCTAAGCCGAACCCTAACCCTAACCCTAACCCTAACCCTAACCCTAACCGGAACCCTAACCCGAACACTAACCCTAACCCTAACCCGAAACCTAACCCTAACCCTAACCCTAAACCGAACCCTAACCCTAACCTTAAACGGAACCGTGACCCTAACCCTAACCCGAACCCGAACCCTAATCCCTTACCCGAATCCTAACCCTAACCCGAAGCCTAACCCGAATCCTAACCATAACCCTAACCCTGAACCCGAACCCTAACCCTAACCCTACCCCTAACCCGAACACTAACCCGAACCCTAACCCTAACCCGAACCCTAACCCTAAACTTAACCCGAACCCGAACCCTAACCCTAACCCTAACCGTAACCCGAACCCGAACCCTAACCCTAACCCGAACCCTAACACTAACACTAACCCTAACCCTAACCCGAACCCTAACCCTAACCCGAACCCTAACCCTAACCCGAACCCTAACCCAAACTCTAACCCTAACCCGAACCCGAACCCTAACCCTAACCTGAACCCTAACCCTAACCCGAACCCTAACCCTAACACTAACCCTAACCCGAACCCGAACCCGAACCCTAACCCTAACCCGAACCCTAAACCTAACCTTAACCGGAACCCTAACACTAACCCTACCCTGAACCCGAACCCTAACCCCTTACCCGAATCCTAACCCTAACCCGAACCCTAACCCGAAACCTAAACCTAACCTGAACCCGAACCCTAACCCTAACCCTAACCCGAACCCTAAACCTAATCCGAACCCTAACCCTAACCCTAACCCTAACCCGAACCCTAACCGTAACCCTAACCCGACACCTAACCCGAACGCTAACGCGAACCCTAACCCTAACCCTAAGCCTAACCCTAACCCGAATCTTAACCCTAACCCTACCCCGAACCTTAACCCTAACACTAACACTAACCCTAAACCTAACCCTAACCTGAACCCTAACCCTAACCCTAACCCTAACCCTAATCCGAACCCTAACCCTAACCCTAACCCGAACCCTAACCTGAACCCTAACCCTAACCCTAACCCGAACCCTAACCCTAACCCTAACCCTAACCCGAACCCTAACCCTAACCCTAACCCTAACCCGAAACCTAACCCTAACCCTGACCTAACCCTAACCCGAACCCTAACCTTAACCCTAAACCTAACACTAACCCGAACCCTAACCCTAACCGTAACCCTAACCCGAACCCTAACCCTAACCCTAACCCGAACCCTAACCCTAACCCTAACCCGAACCCTAAACCTAACCCTAAACCTAACCCTAACCCGAACGGTAACCCTAACCCTAAACCCTAACCCTAACACTAACCCTAACCCTAAACCGTACCCTAACCTTAATCCTAACCCTAACCCTAACCCGAACCCGAAACCTAACCCGAACCCTACCCCTAACCCTAATCCGAACCCTAACCCTAACCCTAAACCTAACCCTAACCCGAACCCTAACCCTAAGCCGAACCCTAACCCTAACCCTAACCCTAACCCTAACCCTAACCCTAACCAGAACCCTAACCCGAACACTAACCCTAAACCTAACCCGAAACCTAATCCTAACCCTAACCCTAAACCGAACCCTAACCCTAACCTTAAACGGAACCGTGACCCTAACCCTAACCCGAACCCGAACCCTAATCCCTACCCGAATCCTAACCCTAACCCGAACCCTAACCCGAATCCTAACCATAACCCTAACCCTGAACCCGAACCCTAACCCTAACCCGAACCCTAACCCTAACACTAACCCTAACCCTAACCCGAACCCTAACCCTAACCCGAACCCTAACCCTAACCCGAACCCTAACCCTAACCCGAACCCTAACCCTAACCCGAAACCTAACCCTAACCCTAACCCTAAGCCTAACCCGAACCCTAACCCGAACCCTAACCCTAACCCTAACCTGAACACTAAACCTAACCCTAACCCTAACCCTAACCCGAACCCTAACCCTAACCCTAACAGGAACCCTAACCCTAACCCTAACCTGAACCCGAACATTAACACCTTACCCGAATCCTAACCCTAACCCGAACCCTAACCCGAACCCTAACCCTAACCCTAACTCCGAAACCGAACCCTAACCCTAACACTAACCCTAACCCGAAACCTAACTCGAACCCGAACCCAAACCCTACCCCGAACCCGAACCCTAACACTAACCCTAACCCGAACCCTAACCCTAACACGAACCCTAACCATAACCCTAACCTGACACCTAACCAGAAACCTAACACGAACCCTTACCGTAAACCTAACCCTAACCTTAACCCGAACCTTAACAATAACCCTAACCCAAACCTTAACCCTAACCCTAACACTAACCCTAAACCTAACCCTAACCCGAACCCTAACCCGAACCCTAACACTAACCCGAACCCTAACCCTAACCTAACCCTAACCCGAACCCTAACCTGAAACCTAAACATAACCCTAACCCGAACCCTAACCCTAACCCTAAACCTAACCCGAACCCTAACCCGAACCCTAAACCTAACCCGAACTGTAACCCTAACCCTAACCCCTAAACCTAACCCTGACCCTAACCCGAACCCTAACCCTAACCCTAAACCTAACCCTAACCCGAACCCGAACCCTAACCCGAACCCTACACCTAACCCTAATCCGAACCCTAACTCTAACCCTAACCCTAACCCTAACCCGAACCCTAACACTAACCAGAACGCTAACCCTAACCCTAACCCGAACCCTAAACCGAACCGTAACCCTAACCCTAACCCGAACCCTAACCCTAACCCTAACCCGAACCCTAACCCTAACCCTAACTCTAACCCTAACCCTAATCTGAACCCGAAACCTAACCCGAACCCTAACCCTAACCCGAACCCGAACCCTAACCCTAACCCGAACCCGAACCCTAACCCTAACACTAAAACGAACCCTAACCCTAACCTGAACCCTAACCCTAACACTAACCCTAACCCGAACCCTAACCTAACCCTAACCCGAACCCTAACACGAACCCTAACGCGAACCCTAACCCTAACCCTAACCCTAACCCGAACCGTAACCCTAACCGTAACCCTAACCCTAACCCGAAACCTAACCCTAACCCTAACCCCTAACCCTAACCCTAACCCTAACCCGAACCCTAACCCTAACCCTAACCCTAACCCTAACCCGAAGCCGAACCCTAACAAGAACCCTACCCATAACCCTAATCCGAACCCTAACCCTAACCTTAACCCTAAACCTAACCCTAACCCGAACCTGAACCCTAACCCTAACACTAACCCTAACCCTAACCCTAACCCTACCCCTAACCCGAACCCTAACCCTAACCCTACCTCCTAAACCTAACCCTAACCCTAACCTGAAAACTAACCCTAACCCGAACCCTAACCCTACCCCGAACCCTAACCCGAACCCTAACCCTAACCCGAACCCGAACCCTACCTCTAACACGAACCCTAAACCTAACCCGAACCCTAACACTAACACTAACCCTAACCCGAACCTGAACCCTAACACTAACCCTAACCCGAACCCTAACCCGAACCCGAACCCTAAACCTAACACTAACCCTAAACCGAACCCGAACCCTAAACCTAACCCTAAACCTAACACTAACCCTAACCCTAACCCAAACCCTAATCCGAACCAGAACCGTAACCCTAACCCTAAACCCAACCCTAACCCTAACCCGAACCCTAACACTAACCCGAACCCTAACCCTAACCCGAACCCAAACCCTAACACTAACCCTAACCCTAACTGGAACCCTAACACTAACCCGAACCGTAACCCTAACCCAAACACTAACCCTATCCCGAACCCTAACCCGAACCCTAACCCTAAACCCTAACCCTAAACCGAACCCTAACACTAACCATAACGCTAACCCTAACCCTAACCCGAAACCTAACCCTAACCCTAACCCGAACCCTAACCCTAACCGTAACCCTAACCCTAACCCGAACCCTAACCCTAACCCGAATCCTAACCCCTAACCCTAACCCTAACCCTACCCCTAACCCGAACCCTAACCCTAACCCTACCTCCTAAACCTAACCCTAACCCTAACCCGAACCCTAACCCAAACCCGAACACTAACCCTACCCCGAACCATAATCCGACCCTAACCCTAACCAGAACCCGAACCCTACCCCTAACACGAACCCTAAACCTAACCCGAACCCTAACCCTAACACTAACCCTAACCCGAACCTGAATCCTAACACTAACCCTAACCCGAACCCTAACCCGAACCCGAACCCTAAACCTAACACTAACCCTAAACCGAACCCGAACCCTAACCCTAACCCTAAACCTAACACTAACCCTAACCATAACCCGAACCCTAATCAGAACCAGAACCCTAACCATACCCCTAACCCTAACCTGATCCCTAACCCTAACCCGAACCCTAACACTAACCCGAACCCTAACCCTAACCCTAACCCTAACCCTAACTGGAACCCTAACCCTAACCTGAACCCTAACCCTAACCCAAACACTAACGCTAACCCGAACCCTAACCCGAATCCTAACCCGAACCCTAACCCTAACACGAACCCTAACCCTAAACTTAACCCGAACCCTAACCCTAACCCTAACCCTAACCCGAACCCTAACCCGAACCCTAACCCTAACACGAACCCTAACCCGAACCCTAAACCGAACCCTAACCCTAAACCTAACTCTAACCCGAACCCTGACCCTAACCCTAACCCTAACCCGAAACCGAACCCTAAACCTAACCCTAACCGTAACCCGAACCCGAACCCTAACCCTAACCTGAACCCTAACCCTAACACTAACCCTAACCCTAACCCGAACCCTAACCCTAACCCGAACCCTAACCCTAACCCGAACCCTAACCCAAACTCTAACCCTAACCCGAACCCGAACCCTAACCCTAACCTGAACCCGAACCCGAACCCGAACCCTAACCCTAACCCGAACCCTAAACCTAACCTTAACCGGAACCCTAACCCTAACCCTACCCTGAACCCGAACCCTAACCCCTTACCCGAATCCTAACACTAACACGAACCCTAACCCGAAACCTAAACCTAACCTGAACCCGAACCCTAACCCTAACCCTAACCCGAACCCTAAACCTAATCCGAACCCTAACCCTAACCCTAACCCTAACCCTAACCCTAACCGGAACCCTAACCCGACACCTAACCCGAACGCTAACGCAAACCCTAACCCTAACCCTAACCCTAACCCTATCACGAAACTTAACCCTAACCCTACCCGGAACCTTAACCCTAACCCTAACCCTAACCCTAAACCTAACCCTAACCTGAACCCTAACCCTAACCCTAACCCTAACCCTAACCCTAACCCGAACCCTAACCCTAACCCTAACCCTAACCCGAACCCTAACCTGAACCCTAACCCTAACCCTAACCCGAACCCTAACCCTAACCCTAACCCTAACCCGAAACCTAACCCTAACCCTAACCGTAACCCTAACCCGAACCCGAAACCTAACCCGAACCCTACACCTAACCCTAATCCGAACCCTAACCCTGACCTAAACCTAACCCGAACCCTAACCTGAACCCTAAACCTAACCCTAACCCGAACCCTAACCCTAACCGTAACCCTAACCCGAACCCTAACCCTAACCCTAACCCTAACCCTAACCCGAACCCTAAACCTAACCCTAAACCTAACCCTAACACGAACGGTAACCCTAACCCTAACCCCTAACCCTAACACTAACCCTAACCCTAAACCGTACCCTAACCTTAATCCTAACACTAACCCTAACCCTAACCCGAAACCTAACCCTAACCCTAACCCTAAACCGAACCCTAACCCTAACCTTAAACGGAACCGTGACCCTAACCCTAACCCGAACCCGAACCCTAATCCCTTACCCGAATCCTAACCCTAACCCGAAGCCTAACCCGAATCCTAACCATAACCCTAACCCTGAACCCGAACCCTAACCCTAACCCTACCCCTAACCCGAACACTAACCCGAACCCTAACCCTAACCCGAACCCTAACCCTAAACTTAACCCGAACCCGAACCCTAACCCTAACCCTAACCGTAACCCGAACCCGAACCCTAACCCTAACCCGAACCCTAACCCTAACACTAACCCTAACCCTAACCCGAACCCTAACCCTAACCCGAACCCTAACCCTAACCCAAACCCTAACCCAAACTCTAACCCTAACCCGAACCCGAACCCTAACCCTAACCTGAACCCTAACCCTAACCCGAACCCTAACCCTAACACTAACCCTAACCCGAACCCGAACCCGAACCCTAACCCTAACCCGAACCCTAAACCTAACCTTAACCGGAACCCTAACACTAACCCTACCCTGAACCCGAACCCTAACCCCTTACCCGAATCCTAACCCTAACCCGAACCCTAACCCGAAACCTAAACCTAACCTGAACCCGAACCCTAACCCTAACCCTAACCCGAACCCTAAACCTAATCCGAACCCTAACCCTAACCCTAACCCTAACCCGAACCCTAACCGTAACCCTAACCCGACACCTAACCCGAACGCTAACGCGAACCCTAACCCTAACCCTAAGCCTAACCCTAACCCGAATCTTAACCCTAACCCTACCCCGAACCTTAACCCTAACACTAACACTAACCCTAAACCTAACCCTAACCTGAACCCTAACCCTAACCCTAACCCTAACCCTAATCCGAACCCTAACCCTAACCCTAACCCGAACCCTAACCTGAACCCTAACCCTAACCCTAACCCGAACCCTAACCCTAACCCTAACCCTAACCCGAAACCTAACCCTAACCCTAACCGTAACCCTAACCCGAACCCGAAACCTAACCCGAACCCTACACCTAACCCTAATCCGAACCCTAACCCTGACCTAACCCTAACCCGAACCCTAACCTGAACCCTAAACCTAACACTAACCCGAACCCTAACCCTAACCGTAACCCTAACCCGAACCCTAACCCTAACCCTAACCCGAACCCTAACCCTAACCCTAACCCGAACCCTAAACCTAACCCTAAACCTAACCCTAACCCGAACGGTAACCCTAACCCTAAACCCTAACCCTAACACTAACCCTAACCCTAAACCGTACCCTAACCTTAATCCTAACCCTAACCCTAACCCGAACCCGAAACCTAACCCGAACCCTACCCCTAACCCTAATCCGAACCCTAACCCTAACCCTAAACCTAACCCTAACCCGAACCCTAACCCTAAGCCGAACCCTAACCCTAACCCTAACCCTAACCCTAACCCTAACCCTAACCGGAACCCTAACCCGAACACTAACCCTAAACCTAACCCGAAACCTAATCCTAACCCTAACCCTAAACCGAACCCTAACCCTAACCTTAAACGGAACCGTGACCCTAACCCTAACCCGAACCCGAACCCTAATCCCTACCCGAATCCTAACCCTAACCCGAACCCTAACCCGAATCCTAACCATAACCCTAACCCTGAACCCGAACCCTAACCCTAACCCGAACCCTAACCCTAACACTAACCCTAACCCTAACCCGAACCCTAACCCTAACCCGAACCCTAACCCTAACCCGAACCCTAACCCTAACCCGAACCCTAACCCTAACCCGAAACCTAACCCTAACCCTAACCCTAAGCCTAACCCGAAACCTAACCCGAACCCTAACCCTAACCCTAACCTGAACACTAAACCTAACCCTAACCCTAACCCTAACCCGAACCCTAACCCTAACCCTAACAGGAACCCTAACCCTAACCCTAACCTGAACCCGAACATTAACACCTTACCCGAATCCTAACCCTAACCCGAACCCTAACCCGAACCCTAACCCTAACCCTAACTCCGAAACCGAACCCTAACCCTAACACTAACCCTAACCCGAAACCTAACTCGAACCCGAACCCAAACCCTACCCCGAACCCGAACCCTAACACTAACCCTAACCCGAACCCTAACCCTAACACGAACCCTAACCATAACCCTAACCTGACACCTAACCAGAAACCTAACACGAACCCTTACCGTAAACCTAACCTAACCTTAACCCGAACCTTAACAATAACCCTAACCCAAAACTTAACCCAAACCCTAACACTAACCCTAAACCTAACCCTAACCCGAACCCTAACCCGAACCCTAACACTAACCCGAACCCTAACCCTAACCTAACCCTAACCCGAACCCTAACCTGAAACCTAAACATAACCCTAACCCGAACCCTAACCCTAACCCTAAACCTAACCCGAACCCTAACCCGAACCCTAAACCTAACCCGAACTGTAACCCTAACCCTAACCCCTAAACCTAACCCTGACCCTAACCCGAACCCTAACCCTAACCCTAAACCTAACCCTAACCCGAACCCGAACCCTAACCCGAACCCTACACCTAACCCTAATCCGAACCCTAACTCTAACCCTAACCCTAACCCTAACCCGAACCCTAACACTAACCAGAACGCTAACCCTAACCCTAACCCGAACCCTAAACCGAACCGTAACCCTAACCCTAACCCGAACCCTAACCCTAACCCTAACCCGAACCCTAACCCTAACCCTAACTCTAACCCTAACCCTAATCTGAACCCGAACCCTAACCCGAACCCTAACCCTAACCCGAACCCGAACCCTAACCCTAACCCGAACCCGAACCCTAACCCTAACACTAAAACGAACCCTAACCCTAACCTGAACCCTAACCCTAACACTAACCCTAACCCGAACCCTAACCTAACCCTAACCCGACCCCTAACACGAACCCTAACGCGAACCCTAACCCTAACCCTAACCCTAACCCGAACCGTAACCCTAACCGTAACCCTAACCCTAACCCGAAACCTAACCCTAACCCTAACCCCTAACCCTAACCCTAACCCTAACCCGAACCCTAACCCTAACCCTAACCCTAACCCTAACCCGAAGCCGAACCCTAACAAGAACCCTACCCATAACCCTAATCC
>JAVLSZ010000083.1:732500-747500 GCA_032313775.1 Urocyon cinereoargenteus
GAACCCTAAACCTAACCCTAACCCGAACCCTAACCCTAACCGTAACCCTAACCCGAACCCTAACCCTAACCCTAACCCTAACCCTAACCCTAACCCGAACCCTAAACCTAACCCTAAACCTAACCCTAACACGAACGGTAACCCTAACCCTAACCCCTAACCCTAACACTAACCCTAACCCTAAACCGTACCCTAACCTTAATCCTAACCCTAACCCTAACCCAAACCCGAAACCTAACCCGAACCCTACCCCTAACCCTAATCCGAACCCTAACCCTAACCCTAAACCTAACCCTAACCCGAACCCTAAACCTAAGCCGAACCCTAACCCTAACCCTAACCCTAACCCTAACCGGAACCCTAACCCGAACACTAACCCTAACCCTAACCCGAAACCTAACCCTAACCCTAACCCTAAACCGAACCCTAACCCTAACCTTAAACGGAACCGTGACCCTAACCCTAACCCGAACCCGAACCCTAATCCCTTACCCGAATCCTAACCCTAACCCGAAGCCTAACCCGAATCCTAACCATAACCCTAACCCTGAACCCGAACCCTAACCCTAACCCTACCCCTAACCCGAACACTAACCCGAACCCTAACCCTAACCCGAACCCTAACCCTAAACTTAACCCGAACCCGAACCCTAACCCTAACCCTAACCGTAACCCGAACCCGAACCCTAACCCTAACCCGAACCCTAACCCTAACACTAACCCTAACCCTAACCCGAACCCTAACCCTAACCCGAACCCTAACCCTAACCCGAACCCTAACCCAAACTCTAACCCTAACCCGAACCCGAACCCTAACCCTAACCTGAACCCTAACCCTAACCCGAACCCTAACCCTAACACTAACCCTAACCCGAACCCGAACCCGAACCCTAACCCTAACCCGAACCCTAAACCTAACCTTAACCGGAACCCTAACACTAACCCTACCCTGAACCCGAACCCTAACCCCTTACCCGAATCCTAACCCTAACCCGAACCCTAACCCGAAACCTAAACCTAACCTGAACCCGAACCCTAACCCTAACCCTAACCCGAACCCTAAACCTAATCCGAACCCTAACCCTAACCCTAACCCTAACCCGAACCCTAACCGTAACCCTAACCCGACACCTAACCCGAACGCTAACGCGAACCCTAACCCTAACCCTAAGCCTAACCCTAACCCGAATCTTAACCCTAACCCTACCCCGAACCTTAACCCTAACACTAACACTAACCCTAAACCTAACCCTAACCTGAACCCTAACCCTAACCCTAACCCTAACCCTAACCCTAATCCGAACCCTAACCCTAACCCTAACCCTAACCCGAACCCTAACCTGAACCCTAACCCTAACCCTAACCCGAACCCTAACCCTAACCCTAACCCTATCCCGAAACCTAACCCTAACCCTAACCGTAACCCTAACCCGAACCCGAAACCTAACCCGAACCCTACACCTAACCCTAATCCGTACCCTAACCATGACCTAACCCTAACCCGAACCCTAACCTGAACCCTAAACCTAACACTAACCCGAACCCTAACCCTAACCGTAACCCTAACCCGAACCCTAACCCTAACCCTAACCCGAACCCTAACCCTAACCCTAACCCGAACCCTAAACCTAACCCTAAACCTAACCCTAACCCGAACGGTAACCCTAACCCTAAACCCTAACCCTAACACTAACCCTAACCCTAAACCGTACCCTAACCTTAATCCTAACCCTAACCCTAACCCGAACCCGAAACCTAACCCGAACCCTACCCCTAACCCTAATCCGAACCCTAACCCTAACCCTAAACCTAACCCTAACCCGAACCCTAACCCTAAGCCGAACCCTAACCCTAACCCTAACCCTAACCCTAACCCTAACCCTAACCGGAACCCTAACCCGAACACTAACCCTAAACCTAACCCGAAACCTAATCCTAACCCTAACCCTAAACCGAACCCTAACCCTAACCTTAAACGGAACCGTGACCCTAACCCTAACCCGAACCCGAACCCTAATCCCTTACCCGAATCCTAACCCTAACCCGAACCCTAACCCGAATCCTAACCATAACCCTAACCCTGAACCCGAACCCTAACCCTAACCCTACCCCTAACCCGAACAATAACCCTAACCCGAACCCGAACCCTAACCCTAACCCTAACCCTAACCCTAACCCTAAACCTAACCCTAACCTGAACCCTAACCTGAAACCTAAACCTAACCCGAACCCTAACCCTAAACTAACCCTATCCCGAACCCTAACCGGAACCCTAAACCTAACCCTAACCCGAACCCTAACACTAACCCTAACCCTAACCCTAACCCTAACCCTAACCCGAACCCGAACCCTAACCCTAAACCTAACCCGAACCCTAACCCTAACCCTAACCCTAACCCTAACCCGAACCCTAAACCTAACCCTAACCCGAAACCTAACCCTAACCAGAAACCTAACCCTAACCCGAACGGTAACCCTAACCCTAACCCCTAAACCTAACCCTAACCCAAACCCGAACCCTAAACCTAACCCTAACCCTAACCCTAACCCGAACCCGAACCCTAACCCGAACCCTACCCCTAAACCTAATCCGAACCGTAACCCTAACCCTAACCCTAACCCTAACCCTAACCCTAACCCGACCCTAACACTAACCAGAACGCTAACCCTAACCCTAATCCTAACCCGAACCCTAACCCGAACCCTAACCCTAACCCTAATCCGAACCCTAACCCTAACCCTAACCCGAACCCTAACCCTAACCCTAACTCTAACCCTAAATCTAACCCGAACCCGAACCCTAACCCGAACCCTAACCCTAACACGAACCCGAACCCTAAACCTAACCCGAACCCGAACCCTAACCCTAACACTAAACCGAACCCTAACCCTAACCTGAACCCTAACCCTAACCCTAACCCTATCCCGAAACCTAACCTAACCCTAACCAGACCCCTAACACGAACCCTAACGCGAACCCTAACCCTAACCCTAACCCTAACACAAACCTTAACCCTAATCCGAAACCGAACCCTAACCCTAACCCTAACCCTTACCCTAACCCTAAACCGAACCCTAAACCTAACCCTAACCCTAACCCGAACCCTAACCCTAACCCTAACCCTAACCCGAACCCTAACCCGAACCCTAACCATAACCCTAACCCGAAACCTAACCCTAACCCTAACCCTAAACCGAACCCTAACCCTAACCATAACGCTAACCCTAACCCTAACCCGAAACCTAATCCTAACCCTAACCCGAACCCTAAACCTAACGGTAACCCTAACCCTAACCCGAACCCTAACCCTAACCCTAACCCTAACCCCTAACCCTAACCCGAAACCGAACCCTAAACCTAACCCTAACCCGAACCCTAACCCTAACACGAACCCTAACCCTAACCCTAACCTGACACCTAACCAGAAACCTAACACGAACCCTTACCGTAAACCTAACCCTAACCCTAACCCGAACCTTAACAATAACCCTAACCCAAACCTTAACCCTAACCCTAACCCTAACCCTAAACCTAACCCTAACCCGAACCCTAACCGTAACCCTAACCCTAACCCGAAACCTAACCCTAACCCTAACCCCTAACCCTAACCCTAACCCTAACCCGAACCCTAACCCTAACCCTAACCCTAACCCTAACCCGAAGCCGAACCCTAACCCGAACCCTACCCATAACCCTAATCCGAACCCTAACCCTAAACTTAACCCTAACCCTAACCCTAACCCGAACCTGAACCCTAACCCTAACCCTAACCCTAACCCTAACCCTAACCCTAACCCGAACCCGAACCCTAACCCTAACCCGAATACTAACCCCTAACCCTAACCCTAACCCTAACCCTAACCCGAACCCTAACCCTAACCCTACCTCCTAAACCTAACCCTAACCCTAACCTGAAAACTAAACCTAACCCGAACCCTAACCCTACCCCGAACCCTAACCCGAACCCTAACCCTAACCCGAACCCGAACCCTACCCCTAACACGAACCCTAAACCTAACCCGAACCCTAACACTAACACTAACCCTAACCCGAACCTGAACCCTAACACTAACCCTAACCCGAACCCTAACCCGAACCCGAACCCTAAACCTAACATTAACCCTAAACCGAACCCGAACCCTAACCCTAACCCTAAACCTAACACTAACCGTAACCCTAACCCGAACCCTAATCCGAACCAGAACCCTAAAACGAACCCTAACCCTAAACCGAACCCTAACCCTAACCCGAACCCTAACACTAACCCGAACCCTAACCCTAACCCGAACCCGAACCCTAACCCTAACCCTAACCCTAACTGGAACCCTAACCCTAACCCGAACCGTAACCCTAACCCAAACACTAACCCTATACCGAACCCTAACACGAATCCTAAACCGAACCGTAACCCTAACCCGAACCCTAACCCTAAACTTAACCCGAAACCGAACCCTAACCCTAACCCTAACCCTAACCCTATCCCGAACCCTAACCCGAACCCTAACCCTAATACGAACCCTAACCCGAACCCTAACCCGAACCCTAACCCTAAACCTAACTCTAACCCGAACCCTGACCCTAACCCTAACCCTAAACCTAACCCGAAACCGAACCCTAACCCTAACCCTAACCGTAACCCGAACACGAACCCTAACCCTAAACCGAACCCTAACCCTAACACTAACCCTAACCCTAACCCGAAACCTAACCCTAACCCGAACCCTAACCCTAACCCGAACCCTAACCCAAACTCTAACCCTAACCCGAACCCGAACCCTAACCCTAACCCGAACACTAACACTAACCCGAACCCTAACCCTAACACTAACCCTAACCCGAACGCGAACCCTAACCCGAACCCTAACCCGAACCCTAAACCTAACCTTAACCGGAGCCCTATCCCTAACCATACTCCGAACCAGAACCCTAACCCCTTACCCGAATCCTAACCCTAACCCGAACCCTAACCCTAACCCGAACCCGAACCCAAACCCTAACCCTAACCCGAACCCTAAACCTAATCCGAACCCTAACCCTAAACCTAACCCTAACCCGAACCCTAACCGTAACCCTAACCCGACACCTAACCCGAACGCTAACGCGAACCCTAACCCTAACCCTAACCCTAACCCTAACCCGAAACTTAACCCTAACCCTACCCCGAACCTTAACCCTAACCCTAACCCTAACCCTAAACCTAAACCTAATCTGAACCCTAACCCTAACCCTAACCCTAACCCGAACCCTAACCCTAACCCTAACCCAAACCCTAACCTGAACCCTAACCCTAACCCTAACCCGAACCCTAACCCTAACCCTAACCCTAACCATAACCCTAAACTGAAACCTAACCCTAACCCTAACCCTAACCCGAACCCTAACCCTAACCCTAACCCTAACCATAACCCTAAACTGAACCCTAAACCTAACCCTAACCCTAACCCGAACCCTAACCCTAACCCGAAACCGAACCCTAACCCTAACACTAACCCGAACCCTAAACCTAACCTGAACCCTAGCCCTAACCCTAACCCTAACCCGAACCCTAACCCTAACCCGAACCCTAACCCTAACCCTAACCCTAACCCTAACCCGAAGCCGAACCCTAACCCGAACCCTACCCATAACCCTAATCCGAACCCTAACCCTAAACTTAACCCTAACCCTAACCCTAACCCAAACCTGAACCCTAACCCTAACCCTAACCCTAACCCTAACCCTAACCCTAACCCGAACCCTAACCCGAATCCTAACCCCTAACCCTAACCCTAACCCTAACCCTAACCCGAACCCTAACCCTAACCCTACCTCCTAAACCTAACCCTAACCCTAACCTGAAAACTAAACCTAAGCCGAACCCTAACCCTACCCCGAACCCTAACCCGAACCCTAACCCTAACCCGAACCCGAACCCTACCCCTAACACGAACCCTAAACCTAACCCGAACCCTAACACTAACACTAACCCTAACCCGAACCTGAACCCTAACACTAACCCTAACCCGAACCCTAACCCGAACCCGAACCCTAAACCTAACATTAACCCTAAACCGAACCCGAACCCTAACCCTAACCCTAAACCTAACACTAACCGTAACCCTAACCCGAACCCTAATCCGAACCAGAACCCTAAACCGAACCCTAACCCTAAACCGAACCCTAACCCTAACCCGAACCCTAACACTAACCCGAACCCTAACCCTAACCCGAACCCGAACCCTAACCCTAACCCTAACCCTAACTGGAACCCTAACCCTAACCCGAACCGTAACCCTAACCCAAACACTAACCCTATACCGAACCCTAACACGAATCCTAAACCGAACCGTAACCCTAACCCGAACCCTAACCCTAAACTTAACCCGAAACCGAACCCTAACCCTAACCCTAACCCTAACCCTATCCCGAACCCTAACCCGAACCCTAACCCTAACACTAACCCTAACCCGAACCCTAACCCGAACCCTAACCCTAAACCTAACTCTAACCCGAACCCTGACCCTAACCCTAACCCTAAACCTAACCCGAAACCGAACCCTAACCCTAACCCTAACCGTAACCCGAACACGAACCCTAACCCTAAACCGAACCCTAAACCTAACACTAACCCTAACCCTAACCCGAACCCTAACCCTAACCCGAACCCTAACCCTAACACGAACCCTAACCCAAACTCTAACCCTAACCCGAACCCGAACCCTAACCCTAACCCGAACACTAACACTAACCCGAACCCTAACCCTAACACTAACCCTAACCCGAACGCGAACCATAACCCGAAGCCTAACCCGAACCCTAAACCTAACCTTAACCGGAGCCCTATCCCTAACCATACACCGAACCTGAACCCTAACCCCTTACCCGAATCCTAACCCTAACCCGAACCCTAACCCTAACCCGAACCCGAACCCAAACCCTAACCCTAACCCGAACCCTAAACCTAATCCGAACCCTAACCCTAAACCTAACCCTAACCCGAACCCTAACTGTAACCCTAACCCGACACCTAACCCGAACGCTAACGCGAACCCTAACCCTAACCCTAACCCTAACCCTAACCCGAAACTTAACCCTAACCCTACCCCGAACCTTAACCCTAACCCTAACCCTAACCCTAAACCTAACCCTAACCTGAACCCTAACCCTAACCCTAACCCTAACCCGAACCCTAACCCTAACCCTAACCCAAACCCAAACCTGAACCCTAACCCTAACCCTAACCCGAACCCTAACCCTAACCCTAACCCTAACCCGAACCCTAACCCTAACCGTAACCCTAACCATAACCCTAAACTGAAACCTAACCCTAACCCTAACCCTAACCCGAACCCTAACCCTAACCCTAACCCTAACCATAACCCTAAACTGAACCCTAAACCTAACCCTAACCCTAACCCGAACCCTAACCCTAACCCGAACCCGAACCCTAACCCTAACACTAACCCGAACCCTAAACCTAACCTGAACCCTAGCCCTAACCCTAACCCTAACCCGAACACTAACCCTAACCCTAACCCTAACCCGACCACTAACCCGAACCCTAACGCGAACCCTAACCCTAACCCTAACCCTAACCATAACCCTAAACTGAACCCTAAACCTAACCCTAACCCTAACCCGAACCCTAACCCTAACCCTAAACCTAACCCGAAACCTAACACTAACCCTAACCCTAACCCTAACCCAAACCCTAACCCTAACCCTAAACCTAACCCGAACCCTAACCCTAACCATAACGCTAACCCTAACCCTAACCCGAACCCTAACCCTAACCCTATCCCTAACCCTAACCCTAACCCCTAACCCTACCCCTAACCCTAACCCGAACCCTAACCCTAACACTAACCCGACCCCTAACCCGGAACCTAAAGCGAACCCTAACCCTAAACCTAACCCTAACCCGAACCTTAACCCTAACCCTAACCCGAACCCTAACCCTAACCCTAACCGTAACCCTAACCCGAACCCGAAACCTAACCCGAACCCTACACCTAACCCTAATCCGAACCCTAACCCTGACCTAACCCTAACCCGAACCCTAACCTGAACCCTAAACCTAACCCTAACCCAAACCCTAACCCTAACCGTAACCCTAACCCGAACCCTAACCCTAACCCTAACCCTAACCCTAACCCTAACCCTAACCCGAACCCTAAACCTAACCCTAAACCTAACCCTAACACGAAAGGTAACCCTAACCCTAACCCCTAACCCTAACACTAACCCTAACCCTAAACCGTACCCTAACCTTAATCCTAACCCTAACCCTAACCCGAACCCGAAACCTAACCCGAACCCTACCCCTAACCCTAATCCGAACCCTAACCCTAACCCTAAACCTAACCCTAACCCGAACCCTAAACCTAAGCCGAACCCTAACCCTAACCCTAACCCTAACCCTAACCCTAACCGGAACCCTAACCCGAACACTAACCCTAACCCTAACCCGAAACCTAACCCTAACCCTAACGCTAAACCGAACCCTAACCCTAACCTTAAACGGAACCGTGACCCTAACACTAACCCGAACCCGAACCCTAATCCCTTACCCGAATCCTAACCCTAACCCGAACCCTAACCCGAATCCTAACCATAACCCTAACCCTGAACCCGAACCCTAAACCTAACCCTACCCCTAACCCGAACACTAACCCGAACCCTAACCCTAACCCGAACCCTAACCCTAAACTTAACCCGAACCCGAACCCTAACCCTAACCCTAACCGTAACCCGAATCCGAACCCTAACCCTAACCCGAACCCTAACCCTAACACTAACCCTAACCCTAACCCGAACCCTAACCCTAACCCGAACCCTAACCCTAACCCGAACCCTAACCCAAACTCTAACCCTAACCCGAACCCGAACCCTAACCCTAACCTGAACCCTAACCCTAACCCGAACCCTAACCCTAACACTAACCATAACCCGAACCCGAACCCGAACCCTAACCCTAACCCGAACCCTAAACCTAACCTTAACCGGAACCCTAACACTAACCCTACCCTGAACCCGAACCCTAACCCCTTACCCGAATCCTAACCCTAACCCGAACCCTAACCCGAAACCTAAACCTAACCTGAACCCGAACCCTAACCCTAACCCTAACCCGAACCCTAAACCTAATCCGAACCCTAACCCTAACCCTAACCCTAACCCGAACCCTAACCGTAACCCTAACCCGACACCTAACCCGAACTCTAACGCGAACCCTAACCCTAACCCTAAGCCTAACCCTAACCCGAATCTTAACCCTAACCCTACCCCGAACCTTAACCCTAACACTAACACTAACCCTAAACCTAACCCTAACTTGAACCCTAACCCTAACCCTAACCCTAACCCTAATCCGAACCCTAACCCTAACCCTAACCCGAACCCTAACCTGAACCCTAACCCTAACCCTAACCCGAACCCTAACCCTAACCCTAACCCTAACCCGAAACCTAACCCTAACCCTAACCGTAACCCTAACCCGAACCCGAAACCTAACCCGAACCCTACACCTAACCCTAATCCGAACCCTAACCCTGACCTAACCCTACCCGAACCCTAACCTGAACCCTAAACCTAACACTAACCCGAACCCTAACCGTAACCGTAACCCTAACCCGAACCCTAACCCTAACCCTAACCCGAACCCTAACCCTAACCCTAACCCGAACCCTAAACCTAACCCTAAACCTAAGCCTAACCCGAACGGTAACCCTAACCCTAAACCCTAACCCTAACACTAACCCTAACCCTAAACCGTACCCTAAACTTAATCCTAACCCTAACCCTAACCCGAACCCGAAACCTAACCCGAACCCTACCCCTAACCCTAATCCGAACCCTAACCCTAACCCTAAACCTAACCCTAACCCGAACCCTAACCCTAAGCCGAACCCTAACCCTAAGCCTAACCCTAACCCTAACCCTAACCCTAACCGGAACCCTAACCCGAACACTAACCCTAACCCTAACCCGAAACCTAATACTAACCCTAACCCTAAACCGAACCCTAACCCTAACCTTAAACGGAACCGTGACCCTAACCCTAACCCGAACCCGAACCCTAATCCCTTACCCGAATCCTAACCCTAACCCGAACCCTAACCCGAATCCTAACCATAACCCTAACCCTGAACCCGAACCCTAACCCTAACCCTACCCCTAACCCGAACAATAACCCTAACCCGAACCCGAACCCTAACCCTAACCCTAACCCTAACCCTAAACCTAACCCTAACCTGAACCCTAACCTGAAACCTAAACCTAACCCGAACCCTAACCCTAAACTAACCCTATCCCGAACCCTAACCGGAACCCTAAACCTAACCCTAACCCGAACCCTAACCCTAACCCTAACCCTAACCCTAACCCTAACCCGAACCCGAACCCTAACCCTAAACCTAACCCGAAACCTAACCCTAACCCTAACCCTAACCCTAACCCGAACCCTAAACCTAACCCTAACCCGAAACCTAACCCTAACCAGAACCCTAACCCTAACCCGAACGGTAACCCTAACCCTAACCCCTAAACCTAACCCTAACCCAAACCCGAACCCTAAACCTAACCCTAACCCTAACCCTAACCCGAACCCGAACCCTAACCCGAACCCTACCCCTAAACCTAATCCGAACCGTAACCCTAACCCTAACCCTAACCCTAACCCTAACCCTAACCCGACCCTAACACTAACCAGAACGCTAACCCTAACCCTAATCCTAACCCGAACCCTAACCCGAACCCTAAGCCTAACCCTAATCCGAACCCTAACCCTAAACCTATCCCGAACCCTAACCCTAACCCTAACTCTAACCCTAAATCTAACCCGAACCCGAACCCTAACCCGAACCCTAACCCTAACACGAACCCGAACCCTAAACCTAACCCGAACCCGAACCCTAACCCTAACACTAAACCGAACCCTAACCCTAACCTGAACCCTAACCCTAACCCTAACCCTATCCCGAAACCTAACCTAACCATAACCAGACCCCTAACACGAACCCTAACGCGAACCCTAACCCTAACCCTAACCCTAACACAAACCTTAACCCTAATCCGAAACCGAACCCTAACCCTAAACCTAACCCTTACCCTAACCCTAAACCGAACCCTAAACCTAACCCTAACCCTAACCCGAACCCTAAACCTAACCCTAACCCTAACCCGAACCCTAACCCGAACCCTAACCATAACCCTAACCCGAAACCTAACCCTAACCCTAACCCTAAACCGAACCCTAACCCTAACCATAACGCTAACCCTAACCCTAACCCGAAACCTAACCCTAACCCTAACCCGAACCCTAAACCTAACCGTAACCCTAACCCTAACCCGAACCCTAACCCTAACCCTAACCCTAACCCCTAACCCTAACCCGAAACCGAACCCTAAACCTAACCTTAACCCGAACCCTAACCCTAACACGAACCCTAACCCTAACCCTAACCTGACACCTAACCAGAAACCTAACACGAACCCTTACCGTAAACCTAACCCTAACCCTAACCCGAACCTTAACAATAACCCTAACCCAAACCTTAACCCTAACCCTAACCCTAACCCTAAACCTAACCCTAACCCGAACCCTAACCGTAACCCTAACCCTAACCCGAAACCTAACCCTAACCCTAACCCCTAACCCTAACCCTAACCCTAACCCGAACCCTAACCCTAACCCTAACCCTAACCCTAACCCGAAGCCGAACCCTAACCCGAACCCTACCCATAACCCTAATCCGAACCCTAACCATAAACTTAACCCTAACCCTAACCCTAACCCGAACCTGAACCCTAACCCTAACCCTAACCCTAACCCTAACCCTAACCCTAACCCGAACCCTAACCCTAACCCGAATCCTAACCCCTAACCCTAACCCTAACCCTAACCCTAACCCGAACCCTAACCCTAACCCTACCTCCTAAACCTAACCCTAACCCTAACCTGAAAACTAAACCTAACCCGAACCCTAACCCTACCCCGAACCCTAACCCGAACCCTAACCCTAACCCGAACCCGAACCCTACCCCTAACACGAACCCTAAACCTAACCCGAACCCTAACACTAACACTAACCCTAACCCGAACCTGAACCCTAACACTAACCCTAACCCGAACCCTAACCCGAACCCGAACCCTAAACCTAACATTAACCCTAAACCGAACCCGAACCCTAACCCTAACCCTAAACCTAACACTAACCGTAACCCTAACCCGAACCCTAATCCGAACCAGAACCCTAAACCGAACCCTAACACTAAACCGAACCCTAACCCTAACACGAACCCTAACACTAACCCGAACCCTAACCCTAACCCGAACCCGAACCCTAACCCTAACCCTAACCCTAACTGGAACCCTAACCCTAACCCGAAACGTAACCCTAACCCAAACACTAACCCTATACCGAACCCTAACACGAATCCTAAACCGAACCGTAACCCTAACACGAACCCTAACCCTAAACTTAACCCGAAACCGAACCCTAACCCTAACCCTAACCCTAACCCTATCCCGAACCCTAACCCGAACCCTAACCCTAACACGAACCCTAACCCGAACCCTAACCCGAACCCTAACCCTAAACCTAACTCTAACCCGAACCCTGACCCTAACCCTAACCCTAAACCTAACCCGAAACCGAACCCTAACCCTAACCCTAACCGTAACCCGAACACGAACCCTAACCCTAAACTGAACCCTAACCCTAACACTAACCCTAACCCTAACCCGAAACCTAACCCTAACCCGAACCCTAACCCTAACCCGAACCCTAACCCAAACTCTAACCCTAACCCGAACCCGAACCCTAACCCTAACCCGAACACTAACACTAACCCGAACCCTAACCCTAACACTAACCCTAACCCGAACGCGAACCCTAACCCGAACCCTAACCCGAACCCTAAACCTAACCTTAACCGGAGCCCTATCCCTAACCATACTCCGAACCCGAACCCTAACCCCTTACCCGAATCCTAACCCTAACCCGAACCCTAACCCTAACCCGAACCCGAACCCAAACCCTAACCCTAACCCGAACCCTAAACCTAATCCGAACCCTAACCCTAAACCTAACCCTAACCCGAACCCTAACCGTAACCCTAACCCGACACCTAACCCGAACGCTAACGCGAACCCTAACCCTAACCCTAACCCTAACCCTAACCCGAAACTTAACCCTAACCCTACCCCGAACCTTAACCCTAACCCTAACCCTAACCCTAAACCTAACCCTAACCTGAACCCTAACCCTAACCCTAACCCTAACCCGAACCCTAACCCTAACCCTAACCCAAACCCTAACCTGAAACCTAACCCTAACCCTAACCTGAACCCTAACCCTAACCCTAACCCTAACCCGAAACCTAACCCTAACCGTAACCCTAACCATAACCCTAAACTGAAACCTAACCCTAACCCTAACCCTAACCCGAACCCTAACCCTAACCCTAACCCTAACCATAACCCTAAACTGAACCCTAAACCTAACCCTAACCCTAACCCGAACCCTAACCCTAACCCGAAACCGAACCCTAACCCTAACACTAACCCGAACCCTAAACCTAACCTGAACCCTAGCCCTAACCCTAACCCTAACCCGAACCCTAACCCTAACCCGAACCCTAACCCTAACCCTAACCCTAACCCTAACCCGAAGCCGAACCCTAACCCGAACCCTACCCATAACCCTAATCCGAACCCTAACCCTAAACTTAACCCTAACCCTAACCCTAACCCAAACCTGAACCCTAACCCTAACCCTAACCCTAACCCTAACCCTAACCCTAACCCGAACCCTAACCCTACCCGAATCCTAACCCCTAACCCTAACCCTAACCCTAACCCTAACCCGAACCCTAACCCTAACCCTACCTCCTAAACCTAACCCTAACCCTAACCTGAAAACTAAACCTAAGCCGAACCCTAACCCTACCCCGAACCCTAACCCGAACCCTAACCCTAACCCGAACCCGAACCCTACCCCTAACACGAACCCTAAACCTAACCCGAACCCTAACACTAACACTAACCCTAACCCGAACCTGAACCCTAACACTAACCCTAACCCGAACCCTAACCCGAACCCGAACCCTAAACCTAACATTAACCCTAAACCGAACCCGAACCCTAACCCTAACCCTAAACCTAACACTAACCGTAACCCTAACCCGAACCCTAATCCGAACCAGAACCCTAAACCGAACCCTAACCCTAAACCGAACCCTAACCCTAACCCGAACCCTAACACTAACCCGAACCCTAACCCTAACCCGAACCCGAACCCTAACCCTAACCCTAACCCTAACTGGAACCCTAACCCTAACCCGAACCGTAACCCTAACCCAAACACTAACCCTATACCGAACCCTAACACGAATCCTAAACCGAACCGTAACCCTAACCCGAACCCTAACCCTAAACTTAACCCGAAACCGAACCCTAACCCTAACCCTAACCCTAACCCTATCCCGAACCCTAACCCGAACCCTAACCCTAACACGAACCCTAACCCGAACCCTCACCCGAACCCTAACCCTAAACCTAACTCTAACCCGAACCCTGACCCTAACCCTAACCCTAAACCTAACCCGAAACCGAACCCTAACCCTAACCCTAACCGTAACCCGAACACGAACCCTAACCCTAAACCGAACCCTAACCCTAACACTAACCCTAAACCTAACCCGAACCCTAACCCTAACCCGAACCCTAACCCTAACACGAACCCTAACCCAAACTCTAACCCTAACCCGAACCCGAACCCTAACCCTAACCCGAACACTAACACTAACCCGAACCCTAACCCTAAGACTAACCCTAACCCGAACGCGAACCATAACCCGAAGCCTAACCCGAACCCTAAACCTAACCTTAACCGGAGCCCTATCCCTAACCATACTCCGAACCTGAACCCTAACCCCTTACCCGAATCCTAACCCTAACCCGAACCCTAACCCTAACCCGAACCCGAACCCAAACCCTAACCCTAACCCGAACCCTA
>JAVLSZ010000083.1:752500-757500 GCA_032313775.1 Urocyon cinereoargenteus
AAACCGTACCCTAAACTTAATCCTAACCCTAACCCTAACCCGAACCCGAAACCTAACCCGAACCCTACCCCTAACCCTAATCCGAACCCTAACCCTAACCCTAAACCTAACCCTAACCCGAACCCTAACCCTAAGCCGAACCCTAACCCTAAGCCTAACCCTAACCCTAACCCTAACCCTAACCGGAACCCTAACCCGAACACTAAACCTAACCCTAACCCGAAACCTAATACTAACCCTAACCCTAAACCGAACCCTAACCCTAACCTTAAACGGAACCGTGACCCTAACCCTAACCCGAACCCGAACCCTAATCCCTTACCCGAATCCTAACCCTAACCCGAACCCTAACCCGAATCCTAACCATAACCCTAACCCTGAACCCGAACCCTAACCCTAACCCTACCCCTAACCCGAACAATAACCCTAACCCGAACCCGAACCCTAACCCTAACCCTAACCCTAACCCTAAACCTAACCCTAACCTGAACCCTAACCTGAAACCTAAACCTAACCCGAACCCTAACCCTAAACTAACCCTATCCCGAACCCTAACCGGAACCCTAAACCTAACCCTAACCCGAACCCTAACCCTAACCCTAACCCTAACCCTAACCCTAACCCGAACCCGAACCCTAACCCTAAACCTAACCCGAAACCTAACCCTAACCCTAACCCTAACCCTAACCCGAACCCTAAACCTAACCCTAACCCGAAACCTAACCCTAACCAGAACCCTAACCCTAACCCGAACGGTAACCCTAACCCTAACCCCTAAACCTAACCCTAACCCAAACCCGAACCCTAAACCTAACCCTAACCCTAACCCTAACCCGAACCCGAACCCTAACCCGAACCCTACCCCTAAACCTAATCCGAACCGTAACCCTAACCCTAACCCTAACCCTAACCCTAACCCTAACCCGACCCTAACACTAACCAGAACGCTAACCCTAACCCTAATCCTAACCCGAACCCTAACCCGAACCCTAACCCTAACCCTAATCCGAACCCTAACCCTAAACCTAACCCGAACCCTAACCCTAACCCTAACTCTAACCCTAAATCTAACCCGAACCCGAACCCTAACCCGAACCCTAACCCTAACACGAACCCGAACCCTAAACCTAACCCGAACCCGAACCCTAACCCTAACACTAAACCGAACCCTAACCCTAACCTGAACCCTAACCCTAACCCTAACCCTATCCCGAAACCTAACCTAACCCTAACCAGACCCCTAACACGAACCCTAACGCGAACCCTAACCCTAACCCTAACCCTAACACAAACCTTAACCCTAATCCGAAACCGAACCCTAACCCTAAACCTAACCCTTACCCTAACCCTAAACCGAACCCTAAACCTAACCCTAACCCTAACCCGAACCCTAAACCTAACCCTAACCCTAACCCGAACCCTAACCCGAACCCTAACCATAACCCTAACCCGAAACCTAACCCTAACCCTAACCCTAAACCGAACCCTAACCCTAAACATAACGCTAACCCTAACCCTAACCCGAAACCTAACCCTAACCCTAACCCGAACCCTAAACCTAACCGTAACCCTAACCCTAACCCGAACCCTAACCCTAACCCTAACCCTAACCCCTAACCCTAACCCGAAACCGAACCCTAAACCTAACCCTAACCCGAACCCTAACCCTAACACGAACCCTAACCCTAACCCTAACCTGACACCTAACCAGAAACCTAACACGAACCCTTACCGTAAACCTAACCCTAACCCTAACCCGAACCTTAACAATAACCCTAACCCAAACCTTAACCCTAACCCTAACCCTAACCCTAAACCTAACCCTAACCCGAACCCTAACCGTAACCCTAACCCTAACCCGAAACCTAACCCTAACCCTAACCCCTAACCCTAACCCTAACCCTAACCCGAACCCTAACCCTAACCCTAACCCTAACCCTAACCCGAAGCCGAACCCTAACCCGAACCCTACCCATAACCCTAATCCGAACCCTAACCCTAAACTTAACCCTAACCCTAACCCTAACCCGAACCTGAACCCTAACCCTAACCCTAACCCTAACCCTAACCCTAACCCTAACCCGAACCCTAACCCTAACCCGAATCCTAACCCCTAACCCTAACCCTAACCCTAACCCTAACCCGAACCCTAACCCTAACCCTACCTCCTAAACCTAACCCTAACCCTAACCTGAAAACTAAACCTAACCCGAACCCTAACCCTACCCCGAACCCTAACCCGAACCCTAACCCTAACCCGAACCCGAACCCTACCCCTAACACGAACCCTAAACCTAACCCGAACCCTAACACTAACACTAACCCTAACCCGAACCTGAACCCTAACACTAACCCTAACCCGAACCCTAACCCGAACCCGAACCCTAAACCTAACATTAACCCTAAACCGAACCCGAACCCTAACCCTAACCCTAAACCTAACACTAACCGTAACCCTAACCCGAACCCTAATCCGAACCAGAACCCTAAACCGAACCCTAACACTAAACCGAACCCTAACCCTAACACGAACCCTAACACTAACCCGAACCCTAACCCTAACCCGAACCCGAACCCTAACCCTAACCCTAACCCTAACTGGAACCCTAACCCTAACCCGAACCGTAACCCTAACCCAAACACTAACCCTATACCGAACCCTAACACGAATCCTAAACCGAACCGTAACCCTAACCCGAACCCTAACCCTAAACTTAACCCGAAACCGAACCCTAACCCTAACCCTAACCCTAACCCTATCCCGAACCCTAACCCGAACCCTAACCCTAACACGAACCCTAACCCGAACCCTCACCCGAACCCTAACCCTAAACCTAACTCTAACCCGAACCCTGACCCTAACCCTAACCCTAAACCTAACCCGAAACCGAACCCTAACCCTAACCCTAACCGTAACCCGAACACGAACCCTAACCCTAAACTGAACCCTAACCCTAACACTAACCCTAACCCTAACCCGAAACCTAACCCTAACCCGAACCCTAACCCTAACCCGAACCCTAACCCAAACTCTAACCCTAACCCGAACCCGAACCCTAACCCTAACCCGAACACTAACACTAACCCGAACCCTAACCCTAACACTAACCCTAACCCGAACGCGAACCCTAACCCGAACCCTAACCCGAACCCTAAACCTAACCTTAACCGGAGCCCTATCCCTAACCATACTCCGAACCCGAACCCTAACCCCTTACCCGAATCCTAACCCTAACCCGAACCCTAACCCTAACCCGAACCCGAACCCAAACCCTAACCCTAACCCGAACCCTAAACCTAATCCGAACCCTAACCCTAAACCTAACCCTAACCCGAACCCTAACCGTAACCCTAACCCGACACCTAACCCGAACGCTAACGCGAACCCTAACCCTAACCCTAACCCTAACCCTAACCCGAAACTTAACCCTAACCCTACCCCGAACCTTAACCCTAACCCTAACCCTAACCCTAAACCTAACCCTAACCTGAACCCTAACCCTAACCCTAACCCTAACCCGAACCCTAACCCTAACCCTAACCCAAACCCTAACCTGAACCCTAACCCTAACCCTAACCTGAACCCTAACCCTAACCCTAACCCTAACCCGAACCCTAACCCTAACCGTAACCCTAACCATAACCCTAAACTGAAACCTAACCCTAACCCTAACCCTAACCCGAACCCTAACCCTAACCCTAACCCTAACCATAACCCTAAACTGAACCCTAAACCTAACCCTAACCCTAACCCGAACCCTAACCCTAACCCGAAACCGAACCCTAACCCTAACACTAACCCGAACCCTAAACCTAACCTGAACCCTAGCCCTAACCCTAACCCTAACCCGAACCCTAACCCTAACCCGAACCCTAACCCTAACCCTAACCCTAACCCTAACCCGAAGCCGAACCCTAACCCGAACCCTACCCATAACCCTAATCCGAACCCTAACCCTAAACTTAACCCTAACCCTAACCCTAACCCAAACCTGAACCCTAACCCTAACCCTAACCCTAACCCTAACCCTAACCCTAACCCGAACCCTAACCCTAACCCGAATCCTAACCCCTAACCCTAACCCTAACCCTAACCCTAACCCGAACCCTAACCCTAACCCTACCTCCTAAACCTAACCCTAACCCTAACCTGAAAACTAAACCTAAGCCGAACCCTAACCCTACCCCGAACCCTAACCCGAACCCTAACCCTAACCCGAACCCGAACCCTACCCCTAACACGAACCCTAAACCTAACCCGAACCCTAACACTAACACTAACCCTAACCCGAACCTGAACCCTAACACTAACCCTAACCCGAACCCTAACCCGAACCCGAACCCTAAACCTAACATTAACCCTAAACCGAACCCGAACCCTAACCCTAACCCTAAACCTAACACTAACCGTAACCCTAACCCGAACCCTAATCCGAACCAGAACCCTAAACCGAACCCTAACCCTAAACCGAACCCTAACCCTAACCCGAACCCTAACACTAACCCGAACCCTAACCCTAACCCGAACCCGAACCCTAACCCTAAACCTAACCCTAACTGGAACCCTAACCCTAACCCGAACCGTAACCCTAACCCAAACACTAACCCTATACCGAACCCTAACACGAATCCTAAACCGAACCGTAACCCTAACCCGAACCCTAACCCTAAACTTAACCCGAAACCGAACCCTAACCCTAACCCTAACCCTAACCCTATCCCGAACCCTAACCCGAACCCTAACCCTAACACGAACCCTAACCCGAACCCTCACCCGAACCCTAACCCTAAACCTAACTCTAACCCGAACCCTGACCCTAACCCTAACCCTAAACCTAACCCGAAACCGAACCCTAACCCTAACCCTAACCGTAACCCGAACACGAACCCTAACCCTAAACCGAACCCTAACCCTAACACTAACCCTAACCCTAACCCGAACCCTAACCCTAACCCGAACCCTAACCCTAACACGAACCCTAACCCAAACTCTAACCCTA
>JAVLSZ010000083.1:760000-770000 GCA_032313775.1 Urocyon cinereoargenteus
CTAACCCGAACCCTAACCCGAACCCTAACCCTAACCATAACGCTAACCCTAACCCTAACCTGAACCCTAACCCTAACCCTAACCCGAACCCTAACCCTAACCGTAACCCTAACCCTAACCCGAACCCTAACCCTAACCCGAACCCGAACCCTAACCCTAACACTAACCCGAACCCTAACCCTAACCCTAACCCGAACCCTAACCCTAACCCTAACCCTAACCATAACCCTAAACTGAACCCTAAACCTAACCCTAACCCTAACCCGAACCCTAACCCTAACCCGAAACCGAACCCTAACCCTAACACTAACCCGAACCCTAAACCTAACCTGAACCCTAGCCCTAACCCTAACCCTAACCCGAACCCTAACCCTAACCCGAACCCTAACCCTAACCCTAACCCTAACCCTAACCCTAACCCGAAGCCGAACCCTAACCCGAACCCTACCCATAACCCTAATCCAAACCCTAACCCTAAACTTAACCCTAACCCTAACCCTAACCCAAACCTGAACCCTAACCCTAACCCTAACCCTAACCCTAACCCTAACCCGAACCCTAACCCTAACCCTAACCCGAATCCTAACCCCTAACCCTAACCCTAACCCTAACCCTAACCCGAACCCTAACCCTAACCCTACCTCCTAAACCTAACCCTAACCCTAACCTGAAAACTAAACCTAAGCCGAACCCTAACCCTACCCCGAACCCTAACCCGAACCCTAACCCTAACCCGAACCCGAACCCTACCCCTAACACGAACCCTAAACCTAACCCGAACCCTAACACTAACACTAACCCTAACCCGAACCTGAACCCTAACACTAACCCTAACCCGAACCCTAACCCGAACCCGAACCCTAAAACTAACATTAACCCTAAACCGAACCCGAACCCTAACCCTAAATCTAACACTAACCGTAACCCTAACCCGAACCCTAATCCGAACCAGAACCCTAAACCGAACCCTAACCCTAAACCGAACCCTAACCCTAACCCGAACCCTAACACTAACCCGAACCCTAACCCTAACCCGAACCCGAACCCTAACCCTAACCCTAACCCTAACTGGAACCCTAACCCTAACCCGAACCGTAACCCTAACCCAAACACTAACCCTATACCGAACCCTAACACGAATCCTAAACCGAACCGTAACCCTAACCCGAACCCTAACCCTAAACTTAACCCGAAACCGAACCCTAACCCTAACCCTAACCCTAACCCTATCCGGAACCCTAACCCGAACCCTAACCCTAACACGAACCCTAACCCGAACCCTAACCCGAACCCTAACCCTAAACCTAACTCTAACCCGAACTCTGACCCTAACCCTAACCCTAAACCTAACCCGAAACCGAACCCTAACCCTAACCCTAACCGTAACCCGAACAATAACCCTAACCCGAACCCGAACCCTAACCCTAACCCTAACCCTAACCCTAAACCTAACCCTAACCTGAACCCTAACCTGAAACCTAAACCTAACCCGAACCCTAACCCTAAACTAACCCTATCCCGAACCCTAACCGGAACCCTAAACCTAACCCTAACCCGAACCCTAACCCTAACCCTAACCCTAACCCTAACCCTAACCCGAACCCGAACCCTAACCCTAAACCTAACCCGAAACCTAACCCTAACCCTAACCCTAACCCTAACCCGAACCCTAAACCTAACCCTAACCCGAAACCTAACCCTAACCAGAACCCTAACCCTAACCCGAACGGTAACCCTAACCCTAACCCCTAAACCTAACCCTAACCCAAACCCGAACCCTAAACCTAACCCTAACCCTAACCCTAACCCGAACCCGAACCCTAACCCGAACCCTACCCCTAAACCTAATCCGAACCGTAACCCTAACCCTAACCCGACCCTAACACTAACCAGAACGCTAACCCTAACCCTAATCCTAACCCGAACCCTAACCCGAACCCTAACCCTAACCCTAATCCGAACCCTAACCCTAAACCTAACCCGAACCCTAACCCTAACCCTAACTCTAACCCTAAATCTAACCCGAACCCGAACCCTAACCCGAACCCTAACCCTAACACGAACCCGAACCCTAAACCTAACCCGAACCCGAACCCTAACCCTAACACTAAACCGAACCCTAACCCTAACCTGAACCCTAACCCTAACCCTAACCCTATCCCGAAACCTAACCTAACCCTAACCAGACCCCTAACACGAACCCTAACGCGAACCCTAACCCTAACCCTAACCCTAACACAAACCTTAACCCTAATCCGAAACCGAACCCTAACCCTAAACCTAACCCTTACCCTAACCCTAAACCGAACCCTAAACCTAACCCTAACCCTAACCCGAACCCTAAACCTAACCCTAACCCTAACCCGAACCCTAACCCGAACCCTAACCATAACCCTAACCCGAAACCTAACCCTAACCCTAACCCTAAACCGAACCCTAACCCTAACCATAACGCTAACCCTAACCCTAACCCGAAACCTAACCCTAACCCTAACCCGAACCCTAAACCTAACCGTAACCCTAACCCTAACCCGAACCCTAACCCTAACCCTAACCCTAACCCCTAACCCTAACCCGAAACCGAACCCTAAACCTAACCCTAACCCGAACCCTAACCCTAACACGAACCCTAACCCTAACCCTAACCTGACACCTAACCAGAAACCTAACACGAACCCTTACCGTAAACCTAACCCTAACCCTAACCCGAACCTTAACAATAACCCTAACCCAAACCTTAACCCTAACCCTAACCCTAACCCTAAACCTAACCCTAACCCGAACCCTAACCGTAACCCTAACCCTAACCCGAAACCTAACCCTAACCCTAACCCCTAACCCTAACCCTAACCCTAACCCGAACCCTAACCCTAACCCTAACCCTAACCCTAACCCGAAGCCGAACCCTAACCCGAACCCTACCCATAACCCTAATCCGAACCCTAACCCTAAACTTAACCCTAACCCTAACCCTAACCCGAACCTGAACCCTAACCCTAACCCTAACCCTAACCCTAACCCTAACCCTAACCCGAACCCTAACCCTAACCCGAATCCTAACCCCTAACCCTAACCCTAACCCTAACCCTAACCCGAACCCTAACCCTAACCCTACCTCCTAAACCTAACCCTAACCCTAACCTGAAAACTAAACCTAACCCGAACCCTAACCCTACCCCGAACCCTAACCCGAACCCTAACCCTAACCCGAACCCGAACCCTACCCCTAACACGAACCCTAAACCTAACCCGAACCCTAACACTAACACTAACCCTAACCCGAACCTGAACCCTAACACTAACCCTAACCCGAACCCTAACCCTAACCGGAACCCTAACCCTAACCTAACCCTAACCGAACCCTAACCTGAACCCTAAACCTAACCCTAACCCGAAACCTAACCCTAACCCTAACCCTAAACCTAACCCGAACCCTAACCCGAACCCTAACCCTAACCATAACGCTAACCCTAACCCTAACCTGAACCCTAACCCTAACCCTAACCCGAACCCTAACCCTAACCGTAACCCTAACCCTAACCCGAACCCTAACCCTAACCCGAACCCGAACCCTAACCCTAACACTAACCCGAACCCTAACCCTAACCCTAACCCGAACCCTAACCCTAACCCTAACCCTAACCATAACCCTAAACTGAACCCTAAACCTAACCCTAACCCTAACCCGAACCCTAACCCTAACCCGAAACCGAACCCTAACCCTAACACTAACCCGAACCCTAAACCTAACCTGAACCCTAGCCCTAACCCTAACCCTAACCCGAACCCTAACCCTAACCCGAACCCTAACCCTAACCCTAACCCTAACCCTAACCCTAACCCGAAGCCGAACCCTAACCCGAACCCTACCCATAACCCTAATCCAAACCCTAACCCTAAACTTAACCCTAACCCTAACCCTAACCCAAACCTGAACCCTAACCCTAACCCTAACCCTAACCCTAACCCTAACCCGAACCCTAACCCTAACCCTAACCCGAATCCTAACCCCTAACCCTAACCCTAACCCTAACCCTAACCCGAACCCTAACCCTAACCCTACCTCCTAAACCTAACCCTAACCCTAACCTGAAAACTAAACCTAAGCCGAACCCTAACCCTACCCCGAACCCTAACCCGAACCCTAACCCTAACCCGAACCCGAACCCTACCCCTAACACGAACCCTAAACCTAACCCGAACCCTAACACTAACACTAACCCTAACCCGAACCTGAACCCTAACACTAACCCTAACCCGAACCCTAACCCGAACCCGAACCCTAAAACTAACATTAACCCTAAACCGAACCCGAACCCTAACCCTAAATCTAACACTAACCGTAACCCTAACCCGAACCCTAATCCGAACCAGAACCCTAAACCGAACCCTAACCCTAAACCGAACCCTAACCCTAACCCGAACCCTAACACTAACCCGAACCCTAACCCTAACCCGAACCCGAACCCTAACCCTAACCCTAACCCTAACTGGAACCCTAACCCTAACCCGAACCGTAACCCTAACCCAAACACTAACCCTATACCGAACCCTAACACGAATCCTAAACCGAACCGTAACCCTAACCCGAACCCTAACCCTAAACTTAACCCGAAACCGAACCCTAACCCTAACCCTAACCCTAACCCTATCCGGAACCCTAACCCGAACCCTAACCCTAACACGAACCCTAACCCGAACCCTAACCCGAACCCTAACCCTAAACCTAACTCTAACCCGAACTCTGACCCTAACCCTAACCCTAAACCTAACCCGAAACCGAACCCTAACCCTAACCCTAACCGTAACCCGAACAATAACCCTAACCCGAACCCGAACCCTAACCCTAACCCTAACCCTAACCCTAAACCTAACCCTAACCTGAACCCTAACCTGAAACCTAAACCTAACCCGAACCCTAACCCTAAACTAACCCTATCCCGAACCCTAACCGGAACCCTAAACCTAACCCTAACCCGAACCCTAACCCTAACCCTAACCCTAACCCTAACCCTAACCCGAACCCGAACCCTAACCCTAAACCTAACCCGAAACCTAACCCTAACCCTAACCCTAACCCTAACCCGAACCCTAAACCTAACCCTAACCCGAAACCTAACCCTAACCAGAACCCTAACCCTAACCCGAACGGTAACCCTAACCCTAACCCCTAAACCTAACCCTAACCCAAACCCGAACCCTAAACCTAACCCTAACCCTAACCCTAACCCGAACCCGAACCCTAACCCGAACCCTACCCCTAAACCTAATCCGAACCGTAACCCTAACCCTAACCCGACCCTAACACTAACCAGAACGCTAACCCTAACCCTAATCCTAACCCGAACCCTAACCCGAACCCTAACCCTAACCCTAATCCGAACCCTAACCCTAAACCTAACCCGAACCCTAACCCTAACCCTAACTCTAACCCTAAATCTAACCCGAACCCGAACCCTAACCCGAACCCTAACCCTAACACGAACCCGAACCCTAAACCTAACCCGAACCCGAACCCTAACCCTAACACTAAACCGAACCCTAACCCTAACCTGAACCCTAACCCTAACCCTAACCCTATCCCGAAACCTAACCTAACCCTAACCAGACCCCTAACACGAACCCTAACGCGAACCCTAACCCTAACCCTAACCCTAACACAAACCTTAACCCTAATCCGAAACCGAACCCTAACCCTAAACCTAACCCTTACCCTAACCCTAAACCGAACCCTAAACCTAACCCTAACCCTAACCCGAACCCTAAACCTAACCCTAACCCTAACCCGAACCCTAACCCGAACCCTAACCATAACCCTAACCCGAAACCTAACCCTAACCCTAACCCTAAACCGAACCCTAACCCTAACCATAACGCTAACCCTAACCCTAACCCGAAACCTAACCCTAACCCTAACCCGAACCCTAAACCTAACCGTAACCCTAACCCTAACCCGAACCCTAACCCTAACCCTAACCCTAACCCCTAACCCTAACCCGAAACCGAACCCTAAACCTAACCCTAACCCGAACCCTAACCCTAACACGAACCCTAACCCTAACCCTAACCTGACACCTAACCAGAAACCTAACACGAACCCTTACCGTAAACCTAACCCTAACCCTAACCCGAACCTTAACAATAACCCTAACCCAAACCTTAACCCTAACCCTAACCCTAACCCTAAACCTAACCCTAACCCGAACCCTAACCGTAACCCTAACCCTAACCCGAAACCTAACCCTAACCCTAACCCCTAACCCTAACCCTAACCCTAACCCGAACCCTAACCCTAACCCTAACCCTAACCCTAACCCGAAGCCGAACCCTAACCCGAACCCTACCCATAACCCTAATCCGAACCCTAACCCTAAACTTAACCCTAACCCTAACCCTAACCCGAACCTGAACCCTAACCCTAACCCTAACCCTAACCCTAACCCTAACCCTAACCCGAACCCTAACCCTAACCCGAATCCTAACCCCTAACCCTAACCCTAACCCTAACCCTAACCCGAACCCTAACCCTAACCCTACCTCCTAAACCTAACCCTAACCCTAACCTGAAAACTAAACCTAACCCGAACCCTAACCCTACCCCGAACCCTAACCCGAACCCTAACCCTAACCCGAACCCGAACCCTACCCCTAACACGAACCCTAAACCTAACCCGAACCCTAACACTAACACTAACCCTAACCCGAACCTGAACCCTAACACTAACCCTAACCCGAACCCTAACCCGAACCCGAACCCTAAACCTAACATTAACCCTAAACCGAACCCGAACCCTAACCCTAACCCTAAACCTAACACTAACCGTAACCCTAACCCGAACCCTAATCCGAACCAGAACCCTAAACCGAACCCTAACACTAAACCGAACCCTAACCCTAACACGAACCCTAACACTAACCCGAACCCTAACCCTAACCCGAACCCGAACCCTAACCCTAACCCTAACCCTAACTGGAACCCTAACCCTAACCCGAACCGTAACCCTAACCCAAACACTAACCCTATACCGAACCCTAACACGAATCCTAAACCGAACCGTAACCCTAACCCGAACCCTAACCCTAAACTTAACCCGAAACCGAACCCTAACCCTAACCCTAACCCTAACCCTATCCCGAACCCTAACCCGAACCCTAACCCTAACACGAACCCTAACCCGAACCCTAACCCGAACCCTAACCCTAAACCTAACTCTAACCCGAACCCTGACCCTAACCCTAACCCTAAACCTAACCCGAAACCGAACCCTAACCCTAACCCTAACCGTAACCCGAACACGAACCCTAACCCTAAACTGAACCCTAACCCTAACACTAACCCTAACCCTAACCCGAAACCTAACCCTAACCCGAACCCTAACCCTAACCCGAACCCTAACCCAAACTCTAACCCTAACCCGAACCCGAACCCTAACCCTAACCCGAACACTAACACTAACCCGAACCCTAACCCTAACCCGAACCCTAACCCGAACGCGAACCCTAACCCGAACCCTAACCCGAACCCTAAACCTAACCTTAACCGGAGCCCTATCCCTAACCATACTCCGAACCCGAACCCTAACCCCTTACCCGAATCCTAACCCTAACCCGAACCCTAACCCTAACCCGAACCCGAACCCAAACCCTAACCCTAACCCGAACCCTAAACCTAATCCGAACCCTAACCCTAAACCTAACCCTAACCCGAACCCTAACCGTAACCGTAACCCGACACCTAACCCGAACGCTAACGCGAACCCTAACCCTAACCCTAACCCTAACCCTAACCCGAAACTTAACCCTAACCCTACCCCGAACCTTAACCCTAACCCTAAACCTAACCCTAAACCTAACCCTAACCTGAACCCTAACCCTAACCCTAACCCTAACCCGAACCCTAACCCTAACCCTAACCCAAACCCTAACCTGAACCCTAACCCTAACCCTAACCTGAACCCTAACCCTAACCCTAACCCTAACCCGAACCCTAACCCTAACCGTAACCCTAACCATAACCCTAAACTGAAACCTAACCCTAACCCTAACCCTAACCCGAACCCTAACCCTAACCCTAACCCTAACCATAACCCTAAACTGAACCCTAAACCTAACCCTAACCCTAACCCGAACCCTAACCCTAACCCGAAACCGAACCCTAACCCTAACACTAACCCGAACCCTAAACCTAACCTGAACCCTAGCCCTAACCCTAACCCTAACCCGAACCCTAACCCTAACCCGAACCCTAACCCTAACCCTAACCCTAACCCTAACCCGAAGCCGAACCCTAACCCGAACCCTACCCATAACCCTAATCCGAACCCTAACCCTAAACTTTAACCCTAACCCTAACCCAAACCTGAACCCTAACCCTAACCCTAACCCTAACCCTAACCCTAACCCGAACCCTAACCCTAACCCGAATCCTAACCCCTAACCCTAACCCTAACCCTAACCCTAACCCGAACCCTAACCCTAACCCTACCTCCTAAACCTAACCCTAACCCTAACCTGAAAACTAAACCTAAGCCGAACCCTAACCCTACCCCGAACCCTAACCCGAACCCTAACCCTAACCCGAACCCGAACCCTACCCCTAACACGAACCCTAAACCTAACCCGAACCCTAACACTAACACTAACCCTAACCCGAACCTGAACCCTAACACTAACCCTAACCCGAACCCTAACCCGAACCCGAACCCTAAACCTAACATTAACCCTAAACCGAACCCGAACCCTAACCCTAACCCTAAACCTAACACTAACCGTAACCCTAACCCGAACCCTAATCCGAACCAGAACCCTAAACCGAACCCTAACCCTAAACCGAACCCTAACCCTAACCCGAACCCTAACACTAACCCGAACCCTAACCCTAACCCGAACCCGAACCCTAACCCTAACCCTAACCCTAACTGGAACCCTAACCCTAACCCGAACCGTAACCCTAACCCAAACACTAACCCTATACCGAACCCTAACACGAATCCTAAACCGAACCGTAACCCTAACCCGAACCCTAACCCTAAACTTAACCCGAAACCGAACCCTAACCCTAACCCTAACCCTAACCCTATCCCGAACCCTAACCCGAACCCTAACCCTAACACGAACCCTAACCCGAACCCTCACCCGAACCCTAACCCTAAACCTAACTCTAACCCGAACCCTGACCCTAACCCTAACCCTAAACCTAACCCGAAACCGAACCCTAACCCTAACCCTAACCGTAACCCGAACACGAACCCTAACCCTAAACCGAACCCTAACCCTAACACTAACCCTAACCCTAACCCGAACCCTAACCCTAACCCGAACCCTAACCCTAACACGAACCCTAACCCAAACTCTAACCCTAACCCGAACCCGAACCCTAACCCTAACCCGAACACTAACACTAACCCGAACCCTAACCCTAACACTAACCCTAACCCGAACGCGAACCATAACCCGAAGCCTAACCCGAACCCTAAACCTAACCTTAACCGGAGCCCTATCCCTAACCATACTCCGAACCTGAACCCTAACCCCTTACCCGAATCCTAACCCTAACCCGAACCCTAACCCTAACCCGAACCCGAACCCAAACCCTAACCCTAACCCGAACCCTAAACCTAATCCGAACCCTAACCCTAAACCTAACCCTAACCCGAACCCTAACTGTAACCCTAACCCGACACCTAACCCGAACGCTAACGCGAACCCTAACCCTAACCCTAACCCTAACCCTAACCCGAAACTTAACCCTAACCCTACCCCGAACCTTAACCCTAAACCTAACCCTAACCCTAAACCTAACCCTAACCTGAACCCTAACCCTAACCCTAACCCTAACCCAACCCTAACCCTAACCCTAACCCAAACCCTAACCTGAACCCTAACCCTAACCCTAACCCGAACCCTAACCCTAACCCTAACCCTAACCCGAACCCTAACCCTAACCGTAACCCTAACCATAACCCTAAACTGAAACCTAACCCTAACCCTAACCCTAACC
>JAVLSZ010000083.1:777500-797500 GCA_032313775.1 Urocyon cinereoargenteus
AACCGGAAACCTAACCCGAAACCTAACCCTAAACCTAACTCTAACCCGAACCCTGACCCTAACCCTAACCCTAACCCTAACCCTAACCCGAAACCGAACCCTAACCCTAACCCTAACCGTAACCCGAACCCGAACCCTAACCCTAACCCGAACCCTATCCCTAACACTAACCCTAACCCTGACCCGAACCCTAACCCTAACCCGAACCCTAACCCAAAATCTAACCCTAACCCGAACCCGAACCCTAACCCTAACCCGAACCCTAACCCTAACCCGAACCCTAACCCTAACACCTACCCTAACCCGAACCCGAACCCTAACCCTAACCCTAACCCGAACCCTAAACCTAACCTTAACCGGAACCCTAGCCCTAACCCTACCCCGAACCCGAACCATAACCCCTTACCCGAATCCTAACCCTAACCCGAACCCTAACCCGAACCCTAACCCTAACCCGAACCCGAACCATAACCCTAACCCTAACCCGAACCCTAAACCTAATCCGAAACCTAACCCTAACCCTAACCCTAACCCGAAACCTAACCGTAACCCTAACACGACACCTAACCCGAACGCTAACGCGAACCATAACCCTAACCCTAACCATAACCCTAACCCGAATCTTAACCCTAACCCTACCCCGAACCTTAACCCTAACCCTAAACCTAACCCTAAACATAACCCTAACCTGAAGCCTAACCCTAACCATAACCCTAACCCTAACCCCAAACCTAACCCTAACCCTAACCCTAACCCGAACCCTAACCTGGACCCTAACCCTAACCATAAACCGAACCCTAACCCTAACCCTAACCCTAACCCGAACCCTAACCCTAAACCTAACCGCAACCCTAACCCGAACCCTAACCCGAACCCTACACCTAACCCTAATCCGAACCCTAACCCTAACCTAAACCTAACCCGAACCCTAACCTGAACCCTAAACCTAACCCTAACCCGAACCCTAACCCTAACCCTAACCCTAACCCGAACCCTAACCCTAACCCTAACCCTAACCCGAACCCTAACCCTAACCCTATCCCGAACCCTAAACCTAACCCTAAACCTAACCCTAACCCGAAAGGTAACCCTAACCCTAACCCTAACCCTAACCCTAACCCTAACCCTAAACCGTACCCTAACCTTAATCCTAACCCTAACCCTAACACGAACCCTAACCCTAACCCTAACCCTAACCCTAACCCGAACCCTAACCTGGACCCTAACCCTAACCCTAAACCGAACCCTAACCCTAACCCTAACCCTAACCCGAACCCTAACCCTAAACCTAACCGCAACCCTAACCCGAACCCGAACCCTAACCCGAACCCTACACCTAACCCTAATCCGAACCCTAACCCTAACCTAACCCTAACCCGAACCCTAACCTGAACCCTAAACCTAACCCTAACCCGAACCCTAACCCTAACCCTAACCCTAACCCGAACCCTAACCCTAACCCTAACCCGAACCCTCACCCTAAACCTAACCCGAACCCTAAACCTAACCCTATACCTAACCCTAACCCGAACGGTAACCCTAACCCTAACCCTAACCCTAAACCTAACCCTAAACCTAAACCGTACCCTAACCTTAATCCTAACCCTAAACCTAACCCGAACCCGAACCCTAACCCGAAACCTACCCCTAAACCTAATCCGAACCCTAACCCTAACCCTAACCCTAACCCGAACCCTAACCCTAAGCCGAACCCTAACCCTAACCCTAACCCGAACCCTAACCCGAACACTAACCCTAACCCTGACCCGAACCCTAACCCGAACACTAACCCTAACGCTAACCCGAACCCTAACCCTAACCCTAACCGTAACCCGAACCCTAACCCGAACCCTAACCCTAAGCCGAACCCTAACCCTAACCCTAAAACTAACCCTAACCCGAACCCTAACCCGAACACTAACCCTAACCCTAACCCGAAACCTAACCCGAACCCTAACCCTAACCCTAACCCTAACCCGAACCCTAACCCTAAGCCGAACCCTAACCCTAACCCTAAACCTAACCCTAACCCGAACCCTAACCCGAACACTAACCCTAACCCTAACCCGAACCCTAACCCGAACACTAACCCTAACCCTAACCCGAACCCTAACCCTAATCCTAACCGTAACCCTAAACAGAACCCTAACCCTAACCTTAACCGGAACCGTGACCCTAACCCTAACCCTAACCCGAACCCTAACACTAACCCTAACCCTAACACTAAACCGAAACCTAACCCTAACCTTAATCGGAACCCTGACCCTAACCCTAACCCGAACCCGAACCCTAACCCCTTACCCGAATCCTAACCCTAACCCGAACCCTAACATGAACCCTAACCATAACCCTAACCCCGAACCCGAACCCTAAACCTAACCCGAACCCTAACCCGAACCCTAACCCGAACCCTAACCCGAACCCTAACCCTAACCCGAACCCGAACCCTAACCCTAACCCGAACCCGAACCCTAAACCTAACACTAACCCGAACCCTAAAACTAACCTGAACCCTAACCCTAAACCTAACCCGAACCCAAAACCTAAACCTAAACCTAACCCGACCCCTAACACGAACCCTAACCCTAACCCTAACTCTAACCCGAACCAGAACCCTAAACCGAACCCTACACCTTACCCTAATCCGAACCCTAACCCTAACCTTAACCTAACCCTAACAATAACCCGAACCCGAACCCTAACCCTAACCCTAACCCTGACCCTAACCCTAACCCTATCCCGAACCCTAACCCTAACCCGAACCCTAACCCCTAACCCAACCCTAACCCTAACTCTAACCCGAACCCTAACCCTAACCCTACCTCCTAAACCTAACCCTAAACCTAACCCGAACCATAACCTAAACCGAACCCTAACCCTAACCCGAACCCTAACCCGAACCCTTATCCTAACCCGAACCCGAACCCTACCCCTAACCCGAACCCTAACCCGAACCCTAACCCTAACCTTACCCGAACCCTAACCCTAACCCGAACCCTAACTCGAACCCTAACCCTAACCCGAACCCGAACCCTACCCCTAACCCGAACCCTAACCCTAACGCGAACCCTAACCCTAACACTAACCCTAACCGGAAACCGAACCCTAAACCTAACCCGAACCCGAACCCTAACCCTAAACCGAACCCTAACCCTAAACCTTACCCTAACCCGAACCCTAACCCAAACCCGAACCCTAACCCGAAACCTAAACCTAACACTAACCCGAACCCTAACATTAACCCGAACCCTCACCCTACCCTAACCCGAACCCTAACCCTAACCCTAACCCGAACCCTAACCCTAACCCGAACTCTAACCCTAACCCTAACCCTAACCCTAACCCGAACCCTAACCCAAACCCTAACCCTAAACCTAACCTGAACCCTAACCCTAAACGTAACCCTAACCAAACCCGAACCCTAACCCTAACCCTAACCGAAACCCTAACCCTAACCCTAACCTGAACCCGAACACAAACCCTAACCCCTTACCCGAATCCTAAACCTAACCCGAACCCTAACCCGAACCCTAACCCTAACCCCGAACCCGAACCCTAAACCTAACCCTAACCCGAACACTAACCCGAACCCTAACCCGAACCCGAACCCTAACCCTAATCCGAACCCTAACACTAACCCTAACCCTAACCCGAACCCCAACCCTAACCCTAACCCGACCCCTAACACCAACCCTAACGCGAACCCTAAACCTAAACCTAACCCTAACCCTAACCCGACCCTTAACCCTAAATCTAACCCGAACCTTAACCCTAACCCTAACCCTAACCATAAACCTTACCCTAACCCGAACCCTAACCCTAACCTGAACCCTAACCGGAACCCTAACCCTAACCCGAACCCTAACCCTAACACTAACACTAACTCTAACCCTTACCCGAACGGTAACCCTAACCCTAACCCCTAACCCTAACCCTAACCCTAAACCTAACCCGAACCCTAACCCTAACCCTATCCCTAACCCTAACCCGAACCCGAACCCTAAACCTAACTCTAAACCTAACACTAACCCGAACCCGAACCCTAAACCGAACACTAACACTGACCCTAATCCGAAACCTAACACTAATCTTAACCCTAACCCTAACCCGAACCCGAACCCTAACCCTAACCCTAACCCTAACCCTAAATATAACCCGAACCCTAACCCTAACGCGAACCCTAACGCCTAACCCTAAACCTAACCCTAACCCTGACCCAAATCCTAACCCTAAACCTACCTCCTAAAACTAACCCTAAACCTAACCCGAACCCTAACCCTAACCCGAACCCTAACCCTAACCCGAACCCTAACACGAACCCTAACCCTAACACAAACCCGAACCCTACCCCTAACCCGATCCCTAACCCTAACCCGAACCCTAAGCCTAACACTAAACCTAACCCGAAACCGAAACCTAACCCTAACCCGAACCCGAACCCTAACCCGAACACGAACCCTAACCCTAACACTAACCCTAAACCGAACCCGAACCCTAACCCTAACCCTAACCATAGCCCTAACACTAACCCTAACCCGAACCCTAACCCTAACCCTAACCCGAACCCTAACCCTAACCGTAAACCTAACCCTAACCCGAACCCTAACCCTAACCCTAACCCCTAACCCTAACCCTAACCCTAACCCGAACCCTAACCCTGACCCTAACTCTAAACCGAACCCGAACCCTAACCTTAACCCTACCCCTAAACCTAATCCGAACCCTAACCCTAACCTAACCCTAACCCGAACCCTAACCTGAAACCTAAACCTAACCCTGACCCGAACCCTAACCCTAACCCTAACCCTAACCCTAACCCTAACCGTAACCCTAACCCGAACCGGAACCCTAACCTTAACCCTACCCCTAACCCTAATCCGAACCCTAACCCTAACCTAACGCTAACCCGAACCCTAACCTAACCCCTAACCCTAACCCTAACCCTAAACCTAACCCGAACCCTAACCATAACCCTAACCCTAACCCTAACCCGTACCGGAACCCTAACCCGAACCTTACCCCTAACCCTAATCCGAACCCTAACCCTAACCCTAACCCGAACCCTAACCCTAAGCCGAACCCTAAACCTAACCCTAACCCTAACCCTAACCCGAACCCTAAACCGAACCCTAACCCTAAACTTAACCGGAACCCTGACCCTAACCCTAACCCGAACCCGAACCCTAACCCCTTACCCGAATCCTAACCCTAACCCGAACCCTAACACGAACCCTAACCATAACCCTAACCCCGAACCCGAACCCTAACCCTAACCCTACCCCTAACCCGAACCCTAACCCGAATCCTAACCCTAACCCGAACCCGAACCCTAACCCTAACCCGAACCCGAACCCTAAACCTAACACTAAACCGAACCCTAAAACTAACCTGAACCGTAACCCTAAACCTAACCCGAACCCGAAACCTAAACCTAACCCAAACCCGACCCCTAACCCGAACCCTAACGCGAACCCTAACCCTAACCCTAACCCTAACCCTAACCCGAACCTTAACCCTAACAATAACCCGAAACCTAACCCTAACCCTAACCCGAACCCTAACCCTAACCCGAACCCTAACCCGAACCCTAACCCTAACCCGAACCCGAACCCTAACCCTAACCGTAACCCTAACCCTAACCCGAACCCTAAACCGAACCCTAACCCTAACCCGAACCCTAACCCTAATCCGAACCCTAACCCTAACCTAACCCTAACCCGAACCCTAACCTATCCCCTAACCCTAACCCTAACCCTAAACCGAACACTAACCCTAACCCTAACCCGAACCCTAACCCTAACCCTAACCCTAACCCTAAACCGAACCCTAACCCTAAACTTAACCGGAACCCTGACCCTAACCCTAACCCGAACCCGAACCCTAACCCCTTACCCGAATCCTAACCCTAACCCGAACCCTAACACGAACCCTAACCATAACCCTAACCCCGAACCCGAACGCTAACCCTAACCCTACCCCTAACCCGAACCCTAACCCGAATCCTAACCCTAACCCGAACCCGAACCCTAACCCTAACCCGAACCCGAACCCTAAACCTAACACTAAACCGAACCCTAAAACTAATCTGAACCGTAACCCTAAACCTAACCCGAACCCGAAACCTAAACCTAACCCTAACCCGACCCCTAACCCGAACCCTAACGCGAACCCTAACCCTAACCCTAACCCTAACCCTAACCCGAACCTTAACCCTAACAATAACCCGAAACCTAACCCTAACCCTAACCCGAACCCTAACCCTAACCCGAACCCTAACCCGAACCCTAACCCTAAACCGAACCCGAACCCTAACCCTAACCGTAAACCTAACCCTAACCCGAACCCTAAACCGAACCCGAACCCTAACCCGAACACTAACCCTAACCCTAACCCGAACCCTAACCCTAACCCTAACCCTAACCGTAACCCTAACCCTAACCCGAACCCTAACCCAAACCCCTAATCCTAAACCTAACCCTAACCCGAACCCTAACCCTAACCCGAACCCTAACCCTAACCCTAACCCCTAACCCGAACCCTAACCCCTAAACTTAACCCTAACCCTAACCCTAACCCTAACCCTAACCCTAACTCTAACCCCAACCCGAACGCTAACCCGAACCCTACCCCTTACCCTAATCCGAACCCTAACCCTAACATTAACCCTAACCCTAACCCTAACCCGAACCCGAACCCTAACCCTAACCCTAACCCTAACCCGAACCCTAACCCTAACCCGAACCCTAACCCCTAACCCTAACCCTATCCCTAACCCTAACCCGAAACCTAACCCTAACCCTACCTCCTAAACCTAACCCTAACCCTAACCCGAACCCTAACCCTAACCCGAACCCTAACCCTAACCCGAACCCTACCCGAACCCTAACCCTAACCCGAACACGAAGCCTACCCCTAACCCGAACTCTAACCCTAACGCGAACCCTAACCCTAACACTAACCCTATTCCGAAACCGAACCCTAAACCTAACCCGAACCCGAACCCTAACCCTAACCCGAACCCTAACCCTAAACCTTACCCTAACCCGAACCCTAAACCAAACCCGAACCCTAACCCAAAACCTAAACCTAACACTAACCCGAACCCTAACATTAACCCGAACCCTAACCCTACCCTAACCCGAACCCTAACCCTAACACTAACCCTAACCCGAACCCTAACCCTAACCCGAACTCTAACCCAAACCCTAACCCTAACACTAACCCGAACCCTAACCCAAACCCTAACCCTAACACTAACCTGAACCCTAACCCTAAACCTAACCCTAACCCAAACCTGAACCCTAACCCTAACGCTAACCGGAACCCTAAACCTAACCCTAACCCTAACCCGAACCCGAACCCAAACACTAACCCCTTACCGGAATCCTAACCCTAACCCGAACACTAACCCGAACTCTAACCCTAACCCCGAACCCGAACCCTAACACGAACCCTAACCCTAACCCGAACCCTAACCCGAACCCGAACCCTAACCCTTATCCGAACCCTAACCCTAAACCTTACCCGAACCCTAAACCTAACCCTAACCCTAACCCTAACACGAACCTTAACCCTAAATCTAACCCGAACCTTAAACCTAACCCTAACCCTAACCCTAAACCTAACCATAACCCGAACCCTAACCCTAACCTGAACCCTAACCAGAACCCTAACCCTAACCCTTACCCGAACCCTAACCCTAACCCTAACCATAACTCTAACCCTAACCAGAACGGTAACCCTAACCCTAACCCCTAACCCTAACCCTAACCCTAAACCTAACCCGAACCCTAACCCTAATCCTATCCCTAACCCTAACCCGAACCCGAACCCTAACTCTAACCCTAAACCTAACCCTAACCCGAACCCGAACCCTAAACCGAACACTAACCCTAACCCTAATCCGAAACCTAACACTAATCTTAACCCTAACCCTAACCCGAACCCGAACCCTAACCCTAACCCTAACCCTAACCCTAAACATAACCCGAACCCTAACCCTAACGCGAACCCTAACGCCTAACCCTAAACCTAACACTAACCCTGACCCGAACCCTAACCCTAAACCTACCTCCTAAACCTAACCCTACCCTAACCCGAACCCTAACCCTAACTAGAACCCTAACCCTAACCCGAACCCTAACCCGAACCCTAACCCTAACCCGAACCCGAAACCACCCCTAACCCGAACCCTAACCCTAACCCGAACCCTAAGCCTAACACTAACCCTAACCCGAAACCGAACCCTAACCCGAACCCGAACACTAACCCTAACACTAACCCTAAACCGAACCCGAACCCTAACCCTAACCATAACCCTAAACCTAACCCTAACCCGAACCCTAACCCTAACCCTAACCCGAACCCTAACCCTAACCCTAAACCCTAACCCTAATCCTAACCCTAACCCGAACACTAACCCTAACCCTATCCCTAACCCGAAACCGAACCCTAACCCGAAACCTACCCCTTACCCTAATCCGAACCCAAACCCTAACCTTAACCCTAACCCTAAACCTAACCCGAACCCGAACCCTAACCCTAACCCTGACACTAACCCTAACCCTAACCCGAACCCTTACCCTAACCCGACCCCTAATCCCTAACCCTAACCCTAACCCTAACCTGAACCCTAGCCCTAACCCTACCTCCTAAACCTAACCCTAACCCTACCCCGAACCGTAACCCTAACACGTACCCTAACCCTAACCCGAACACTAACCCGAACACTAACCCTAACCCGAACCCGAAACCTACCCCTAAACCGAACCCTAACCCTAACGCGAACCCTAACCCTAACACTAACCCTAACCCGAACCCGAACCATAAACCTAACCGGAACCCGAACCCTAACCCGAACACGAACCCTAACCCTAACACTAACCCTAAACCGAACCCGAACACTAAACCTAACCCTAACCCTAACACTAACCCTAACCCTAACCCGAACCCTAACCCGAACTCGAACCCTAACCCTAACACTAACCCTAACCCGAACCCTAACTCTAACACGAACCCTAACACTAACACGAACCCTAATCCGAACCCTAACCCGAACCCTAACCATAACCCTAACCGGAAACCTAACCCTAACCCGAACCCTAAACCGAACCTAACCCTAACCCGAACCCTAACCCTAACCCTAACCCGAACCCTAACCCGAACCCTAACCCGAACCCGAACCCTAACCCGAAACCTACCCCTAACCCTAATCCGAACCCTAAACCTAAACCTAACCCTAACCCTAACCCGAAACCTAACCCTAACCCGAACCCTAACCCTAACCCTAACCCTAACCTAACCCTAACCCTAACCCGAACACTAACACTAGCCCTAACCCTAACCCTAAACCGAACCATAACCCTAACCTTAACCGGAACCCTAACCCTAAACCTAACCCGAACCCTAACCCTAACCCTAACCCTAACCCTAAACCGAACCCTAACCCGAACACTAACCCTAACCCTAACCCTAACCCGAACCCTAACCCTAACCGTAACCCTAACCCTAACCCGAACCCTACCCCTAACCCTAACCCCTAACCCTAACCCTAACCCTAACCCGAACCCTAACCGTAACCCTAACCCTAACCCGAACCCGAACCCGAACCCTAACCCGAACCCTACCCCTAACCCTAATCCGAACCCTAACCCTAATCTTAACCCTAACCCTAACTCTAACCCGATCCCGAACCCTAACCCTAACCCTAACCCTAACCCTAACCCGAACCCTAATCCTAACCTGAACACTAACCCCTAACCCTAACCCTAACCCTACCCCTAACCCGAACCCTAACCCTAACCCTACCTCCTAAACCTAACCCTAACCCTAACCCGAACCCTAACCCTAACCCGAACCCTAAACCGAACCCTACCCCTAACCCGAACCCTAACCCTAACCCTAACCCGAACCCTACCCCTAACCCGAACCCTAACCCTAACACGAACCCTAACCCTAACACTAACCGTAATCCGAACCTGAACCCTAACACTAACCCTAACCCGAACCCTAACTCGAGACCAAACCCTAAACCTAACACTAACACTAAACCGAACCCGAACCCTAACCCTAACCCTAAACCTAACACTAACCCTAACCCTAACCCGAACCCTAATCCGAACCCGAACCCTAACCCTAACCCTAACCCTAACCCGAAACCTAACCCTAACCCGAACCCTAACACTAACCCGAACCCTAACCCTAACCCGAACCCGAACCCTAACCCTAACCGTAACCCTAACTGGAATCCAAACCCTAACCCGAACCCTAACCCTAACCCAAACACTAACCCTAAACCGAACCCTAAACCGAACCCTAACCGAAACCTAACCCTAACACGAACCCAACCCTAAACTTAACCCGAACCCCAACCCTAACCGTAACCCTAACCCTAACCCGAACCCTAACACGAACCCTAACCCTAACACGAACACTAACCGGAACCCTAACCCGAAACCTAACCCTAAACCTAACTCTAACCCGAACCCTGACCCTAACCCTAACCCTAACCCTAACCCGAAACCGAACCCTAACCCTAACCCTAACCGTAACCCGAACCCGAACCCTAACCCTAACCCGAACCCTATCCCTAACACTAACCCTAACCCTAACCCGAACCCTAACCCTAACCCGAACCCTAACCCAAAATCTAACCCTAACGCGAACCCGAACCCTAACCCTGACCCGAACCCTAACCCTAACCCGAACCCTAACCCTAACACCTACCCTAACCCGAACCCGAACCCTAACCCTAACCCTAACCCGAACCCTAAACCTAACCTTAACCGGAACCCTAACCCTAACCCTACCCCGAACCCGAACACTAACCCCTTACCCGAATCCTAACCCTAACCCGAACCCTAACCCGAACCCTAACCCTAACCCGAACCCGAACCATAACCCTAACCCTAACCAGAACCCTAAACCTAATCCGAACCCTAACCCTAACCCTAACCCTAACCCGAACCCTAACCGTAACCCTAACGCGACACCTAACCCGAACGCTAACGCGAAACCTAACCCTAACCCTAAGCCTAACCCTAACCCGAATCTTAACCCTAACCCTACCCCGAACCTTAACCCTAACCCTAACCCTAACCCTAAACCTAACCCTAACCTGAACCCTAACCCTAAACCTAACCCTAACCCTAACCCGAAACCTAACCCTAACCCTAACCCTAACCCGAACCCTAACCTGAACCCTAACCCTAACCCTAAACCGAACCCTAACCCTAACCCTAACCCTAACCCGAACCCTAACCCTAAACCTAACCGTAACGCTAAACCGAACCCGAACCCTAACCCGAACCCTACACCTAACCCTAATCCGAACCCTAACCCTAACCTAACCCTAACCCGAACCCTAAACTGAACCCTAAACCTAACCCTAACCCGAACCCTAACCCTAACCCTAACCCTATCCCGAACCCGAACCCTAACCCTAACCCTAACCCGAACCCTAAACCTAACCCTAAACCTAACCCTAACCCGAACGGTAACCCTAACCCTAACCCTAACCCTAACCCTAAACCGTACCCTAACCTTAATCCTAACCCTAACCCTAACCCGAACCCGAACCCTAACCCGAACCCTACCCCTAACCCTAATCCGAACCCTAACCCTAACCGTAACCCTAACCCTAACCCGAAACCTAACCCTTAGCCGAACCCTAACCCTAACCCTAACCCTAACCCTAACCCGAACCCTAACCCGAACACTAACCCTAACCCTAACCCGAACCCTAACCCGAACACTAACCGTAACCCGAACCCTAACCCTAACCCTAACCGTAACCCGAACCCTAACCCGAACCCTAACCCTAAGCCGAACCCTAACCCTAACCCTAAACCTAACCCTAACCCGAACCCTAACCCGAACACTAACCCTAACCCTAACCCGAACCCTAACCCGAAACCTAACCCTAACCCTAACCCTAACCCTAACCCGAACCCTAACCCTAAGCCGAACCCTAATCCTAACCCTAACCCTAACCCGAACCCTAACCCGAACACTAACCCTAACCCTAACCCGAACCCTAACCCGAACACTAACCCTAACCCTAACTCGAACCCTAACCCTAACCCTAACCGTAACCCGAACCCTAACCCGAACACTAACCCTAACCCTAACCCGAACACTAACCCTAACCCTAACCGTAACCCTAAACCGAACCCTAACCCTAACCTTAACCAGAACCGTGACCCTAACCCTAACCCTAACCCGAACCCTAACACTAACCCTAACCCTAAACCTAAACCGAAACCTAACCCGAACCTTAGTCGGAACCCTGACCCTAACCCTAACCCGAACCCGAACCCTAACCCCTTACCCGAATCCTAACCCTAACCCGAACCCTAACACGAACCCTAACCATAACCCTAACCCCGAAACCGAACCCTAACCCTAACCCTACCCCTAACCCGAACCCTAACCCGAACCCTAACCCAAACCCGAACCCGAACCCTAACCCGAACCCGAACCCTAAACCTAACACTAACCCGAACCCTAAAACTAACCTGAACCCTAACCCTAAACCTAACCCGAACCCAAAACCTAAACCTAACCCTAACCCGACCCCTAACCCGAACCCTAACGCGAACCCTAAACCTAACCCTAACCCTAACCCGAACCTGAACCCTAACAATAACTCGAAACCTAACCCTAACCCTAACCCTAAACCTAAACCAAACCCTAACCCTAATCCTAACCCTAACCCGAACCCTAACCCTAAACCTAACCCGAAACCTAACCCGAACCCTAACCCTAACCCTAACCCGAACCCTAACCCTAACCCTAACCCTAACCCGAACCCTACCCGAACCCTAACCCTAACACGAACACTAACCGGAACCCTAACCCGAAACCTAACCCTAAACCTAACTCTAACCCGAACCCTGACCCTAACAATAACCCTAACCCTAACCCTAACCCTAACCCGAAACCGAACCCTAACCCTAACCCTAACCGTAACCCGAACCCGAACCCTAACCCTAACCCGAACCCTATCCCTAACACTAACCCTAACCTAACCGGAACCCTAACCCTACCCGAACCCTAACCCAAAATCTAACCCTAACACGAACCCGAACCCTAACCCTAACCCGAACCCTAACCCTAACCCGAACCCTAACCCTAACACCTACCCTAACCCGAACCCGAACCCTAACACTAACCCTAACCCGAACCCTAAACCTAACCTTAACCGGAACCCTAACCCTAACCCTACCCCGAACCCGAACCCTAACCCCTTACCCGAATCCTAACCCTAACCCGAACCCTAACCCGAACCCTAACCCTAACCCGAACCCGAACCATAACCCTAACCCTAACCAGAACCCTAAACCTAATCCGAACCCTAACCCTAACCCTAACCCTAACCCTAACCCGAACCCTAACCATAACCCTAACCCGACACCTAACCCGAACGCTAACGCGAATCCTAACCCTAACCCTAACCCTAACCCTAACCCGAATCTTAACCCTAACCCTACCCCGCCTTAACCCTAACCCTAACCCTAACCCTAAACCTAACCCCTAACCTGAACCCTAACCCTAACCCTAACCCTAACCCTAACCCGAAACCTAACCCTAACCCTAACCCTAACCCGAACCCTAATCTGAACCCTAACCCTAACCCTAAACCGAACCCTAACCCTAACCCTATCCCTAACCCGAACCCTAACCCTAAACCTAACCGTAACCCTAAACCGAACCCGAACCCTAACCCGAACCCTACACCTAACCCTAATCCGAACTCTAACCCTAACCTAACCCTAACACGAACCCTAACCTGAACCCTAAACCTAACCCTAACCCGAACCCTAACCCTAACCCTAACCCTAACCCGAACCCTAACCCTAACCCTAACCCTAACCCGAACCCTAACCCTAACCCTAACCCGAACCCTAAACCTAACCCTAAACCTAACCCTAACCCGAACGGTAACCCTAACCCTAACCCTAACCCTAACCCTAACCCTAACCCTAAACCGTACCCTAACCTTAATCCTAACCCTAACCCTAACCCGAACCCGAACCCTAACCCGAACCCTACTCCTAACCCTAATCCGAACCCTAACCCTAACCCTAACCCTAACCCTAACCCGAACCCTAACCCTAAGCCGAACCCTAACCCTAACACTAACCCTAACCCGAAACCTAACCCGAACACTAACCCTAACCCTAACCCGAACCCTAACCCGAACACTAAACCTAACCCTAACCCGAACCCTAAACCTAACCCTAACCGTAACCCGAACCCTAACCCGAACCCTAACCCTATGCCGAACCCTAACCCTAACCCTAAACCTAACCCTAACCCGAACCCTAAACCGAACACTAACCCTAACCCTAACCCGAACCCTAACCCGAACCCTAACCCTAACCCTAACCCTAACCCTAACCCTAACCCGAACCCTAACCCTAAGCCGAACCCTAACCCTAACCCTAACCCTAACCCGAACCCTAACCCGAACACTAACCCTAACCCTAACCCGAACCCTAACCCGAACACTAACCCTAACCCTAACCCGAAACCTAACCCTAACCCTAACCGTAACCCGAACCCAAACCCGTACACTAACCCTAACCCTAACCCGAACCCTAACCCTAACCCTAACCGTAACCCTAAACCGAACCCTAACCCTAACCTTAACCGGAACCGTGACCCTAACCCTAACCCTAACCCGAACCCTAACACTAACCCTAACCCTAACCCTAAACCGAAACCTAACCCTAACCTTAATCGGAACCCTAACCCTAACCCTAACCCGAACCCGAACCCTAACCCCTTACCCGAATCCTAACCCTAACCCGAACCCTAAAACGAACCCTTACCATAACCCTAACCCCGAACCCGAACCCTAACCCTAACCCTACCCCTAACCCGAACCCTAACCCGAACCCTAACCCTAACCCGAACCCGAACCCTAACCCTAACCCGAACCCGAACCCTAAACCTAACACTAACCCGAACCCTAAAACTAACCTGAACCCTAACCCTAAACCTAACCCGAACCCAAAACCTAAACCTAACCCTAACCCGACCCCTAACCCGAACCCTAACGCGAACCCTAAACCTAACCCTAACCCTAACCCTAACCCGAACCTTAACCCTAACAATAACTCGAAACCTAACCCTAACCCTAACCCTAAACCTAAACCAAACCCTAACCCTAATCCTAACCCTAACCCGAACCCTAACCCTAAACCTAACCCGAACCCTAACCCGAACCCTAACCCTAACCCTAACCCGAACCCTAACCCTAACCCTAACCCTAACCCGAACCCTAACCCTAACCATTACCATAACCCTAACCCTAACCCGACCCTAACCCTAACCCTAACCCTAACCCTAAACCTAACCCTAACCGTAACCCTAACCCTAACCCGAACCCTAACCCTAACCCTAACCCCTAACACTAACCCTAACCCTAACCCGAACCCTAACCCTAACCCTAACTCTAACCCGAACCCGAACCCTAAACCGAACCCTACACCTTACCCTAATCCGAACCCTAACCCTAACCTTAACCTAACCCTAACAATAACCCGAACCCGAACCCTAACCCTAACCCTAACCCTAACCCTAACCCTAACCCTATCCCGAACCCTAACCCTAACCCGAACCCTAACCCCTAACCCAACCCTAACCCTAACCCTAACCCTAACCCGAACCCTAACCCTAACCTAACCCGAACCCTAACCCTAACCCGAACCCTAACCCGAACCCTAATCCTAACCCGAACCCGAACCCTACCCCTAACCCGAAACCTAACCCGAACCCTAACCCTCACCCGAACCCTAACCCTAACCTAACCCGAACCCTAACCCTAACCCGAACCCTAACCCGAACCCTAACCCTAACCCGAACCCGAACCCTACACCTAAACCGAACCCTAACCCTAACGCGAACCCTAACCCTAACACTAACCCTAACCCGAAACCGAACCCTAAACCTAAACCGAACCCGAACCCTAACCCTAACCCGAACCCTAACCCTAAACCTTACCCTAACCCGAACCCTAACCCAAACCCGAACCCTAACCCGAAACCTAAACCTAACACTAACCCGAACCCTAACATTAACCCGAACCCTAACCCTACCCTAACCCGAACCCTAACCCTAACCCTAACCCGAAACCTAACCCTAACCCTAACCCTATCCCGAACCCTAACCCTAACCCTAACCCGACCCCTAACACCAACCCTAACGCGAACCCTAAACCTAACCCTAACCCTAACCCTAACCCGACCCTTAACCCTAAACCTAACCCGAACCTTAACCCTAACCCTAACCCTAACCATAAACCTTACCCTAACCCGAACCCTAACCCTAACCTGAACCCTAACCGGAACCCTAACCGTAACCCGAACCCTAACCCTAACCCTAACCCTAACTCTAACCCTAACCCGAACGGTAACCCTAACCCTAACCCCTAACCCTAACCCTAACCCTAAACCTAACCCGAACCCTAACCCTAACCCTATCCCTAACCCTAACCCGAACCCGAACCCTAAACCTAACCCTAACCCGAACCCGAACCCTAAACCGAACACTAACCCTAACCCTAATTCGAAACCTAACACTAATCTTAACCCTAACCCTAAACCGAACCCGAACCCTAACCCTAACCCTAACACTAACCCTAAATATAACCCGAACCCTAAACCTAACGTGAACCCTAACCCTAACCCTAACCCTAACCCGAACCCTAACCCGAACACTAACCCTAACCCTAACCCGAACCCTAACCCGAACACTAACCGTAACCCGAACCGTAACCCTAACCCTAACCGTAACCCGAACCCTAACCCGAACCCTAACCCTAAGCCGAACCCTAACCCTAACCCTAAACCTAACCCTAACCCGAACCCTAACCCGAACACTAACCCTAACCCTAACCCGAACCCTAACCCGAAACCTAACCCTAACCCTAACCCTAACCCTAACCCGAACCCTAACCCTAAGCCGAACCCTAACCCTAACCCTAACCCTAACCCGAACCCTAACCCGAACACTAACCCTAACCCTAACCCGAACCCTAACCCGAACACTAACCCTAACCCTAACCCGAACCCTAACCCTAACCCTAACCGTAACCCGAACCCTAACCCGAACACTAACCCTAACCCTAACCCGAACACTAACCCTAACCCTAACCATAACCCTAAACCGAACCCTAACCCTAACCTTAAACGGAACCGTGACCCTAACCCTAACCCTAACCCGAACCCTAACACTAACCCTAACCCTAACCCTAAACCGAAACCTAACCCTAACCTTAATCGGAACCCTGACCCTAACCCTAAACCGAACCCGAACCCTAACCCCTTACCCGAATCCTAACCCTAACCCGAACCCTAACACGAACCCTAACCATAACCCTAACCCCGATCCCGAACCCTAACCCTAACCCTACCCCTAACCCGAACCCTAACCCGAACCCTAACCCAAACCCGAACCCGAACCCTAACCCGAACCAGAACCCTAAACCTAACACTAACCCGAACCCTAAAACTAACCTGAACCCTAACCCTAAACCTAACCCGAACCCAAAACCTAAACCTAACCCTAACCCGACCCCTAACCCGAACCCTAACGCGAACCCTAAACCTAACCCTAACCCTAACCCGAACCTTAACCCTAACAATAACTCGAAACCTAACCCTAACCCTAACCCTAAACCTAAACCAAACCCTAACCCTAATCCTAACCCTAACCTGAACCCTAACCCTAAACCTAACCCGAACCCTAACCCGAACCCTAACCCTAACCCTAACCCGAACCCTAACCCTAACCCTAACCCTAACCCGAACCCTACCCGAACCCTAACCCTAACACGAACACTAACCGGAACCCTAACCCGAAACCTAACCCTAAACCTAACTCTAACCCGAACCCTGACCCTAACAATAACCCTAACCCTAACCCTAACCCTAACCCGAAACCGAACCCTAACCCTAACCCTAACCATAACCCGAACCCGAACCCTAACCCTAACCCGAACCCTATCCCTAACACTAACCCTAACCCTAACCGGAACCCTAACCCTAACCCGAACCCTAACCCAAAATCTAACCCTAACCCGAACCCGAACCCTAACCCTAACCCGAACCCTAACCCTAACCCGAACCCTAACCCTAACACCTACCCTAACCCGAACCCGAACCCTAACACTAACCCTAACCCGAACCCTAAACCTAATCTTAACCGGAACCCTAACCCTAACCCTACCCCGAACCCGAACCCTAACCCCTTACCCGAATCCTAACCCTAACCCGAACCCTAACCCGAACCCTAACCCTAACCCGAACACGAACCATAACCCTAACCCTAACCAGAACCCTAAACCTAATCCGAACCCTAACCCTAACCCTAACCCTAACCCTAACCCGAACCCTAACCGTAACCCTAACCCGACACCTAACCCGAACGCTAACGCGAATCCTAACCCTAACCCTAACCCTAACCCTAACCCGAATCTTAACCCTAACCCTACCCCGAACCTTAACCCTAACCCTAACCCTAACCCTAAACCTAACCCCTAACCTGAACCCTAACCCTAACCCTAACCCTAACCCTAACCCGAAACCTAACCCTAACCCTAACCCTAACCCGAACCCTAATCTGAACCCTAACCCTAACCCTAAACCGAACCCTAACCCTAACCCTAACCCTAACCCGAACCCTAACCCTAAACCTAACCGTAACCCTAACCCGAACCCGAACCCTAACCCGAACCCTACACCTAACCCTAATCCGAACCCTAACCCTAACCTAACCCTAACACGAACCCTAACCTGAACCCTAAACCTAACACTAACCCGAACCCTAAACCTAACCCTAACCCTAACCCGAACCCTAACCCTAACCCTAACCCTAACCCGAACCCTAACCCTAACCCTAACCCGAACCCTAAACCTAACCCTAAACCTAACCCTAACCCGAACGGTAACCCTAACCCTAACCCTAACCCTAACCCTAACCCTAACCCTAACCCTAACCCTAACCCTAAACCGTACCCTAACCTTAATCCTAACCCTAACCCTAACCCGAACCCGAACCCTAACCCGAACCCTACCCCTAACCCTAATCCGAACCCTAACCCTAACCCTAACCCTAACCCTAACCCGAACCCTAACCCTAAGCCGAACCCTAACCCTAACACTAACCCTAACCCGAAACCTAACCCGAACACTAACCCTAACCCTAACCCGAACCCTAACCCGAACACTAAACCTAACCCTAACCCGAACCCTAACCCTAACCCTAACCGTAACCCGAACCCTAACCCGAACCCTAACCCTAAGCCGAACCCTAACCCTAACCCTAAACCTAACCCTAACCCGAACCCTAACCCGAACACTAACCCTAACCCTAACCCGAACCCTAACCCGAACCCTAACCCTAACCCTAACCCTAACCCGAACCCTAACCCTAAGCCGAAACCTAACCCTAACCCTAACCCTAACCCGAACCCTAACCCGAACACTAACCCTAACCCTAACCCGAACCCTAACCCGAACACTAACCCTAACCCTAACCCGAACCCTAACCCTAACCCTAACCGTAACCCGAACCCTAACCCGTACACTAACCCTAACCCTAACCCGAACCCTAACCCTAACCCTAACCGTAACCCTAAACCGAACCCTAACCCTAACCTTAACCGGAACCGTGACCCTAACCCTAACCCTAACCCGAACCCTAACACTAACCCTAACCCTAACCCTAAACCGAAACCTAACCCTAACCTTAATCGGAACCCTAACCCTAACCCTAACCCGAACCCGAACCCTAACCCCTTACCCGAATCCTAACCCTAACCCGAACCCTAAAACGAACCCTTACCATAACCCTAACCCCGAACCCGAACCCTAACCCTAACCCTACCCCTAACCCGAACCCTAACCCGAACCCTAACCCTAACCCGAACCCGAACCCTAACCCTAACCCGAACCCGAACCCTAAACCTAACACTAACCCGAACCCTAAAACTA
>JAVLSZ010000083.1:802500-807500 GCA_032313775.1 Urocyon cinereoargenteus
CCCTAACCCGAACCCGAACCCTAACCCGAACACGAACCCTAACCCTAACACTAACCCTAAACCGAACCCGAACCCTAACCCTAAACCTAACCATAGCCCTAACACTAACCCTAACCCGAACCCTAACCCTAACCCTAACCCGAAACCTAACCCTAACCGTAAACCTAACCCTAACCCGAACCCTAACCCTAACCCTAACCCCTAACCCTAACCCTAACCCTAACCCGAACCCTAACCCTAACCCTAACTCTAAACCGAACCCGAACCCTAACCTTAACCCTACCCCTAAACCTAATCCGAACCCTAACCCTAACCTAACCCTAACCCGAACCCTAACCTGAAACCTAAACCTAACCCTAACCCGAACCCTAACCCTAACCCTAACCCTAACCCTAACCCTAACCCGAACCCTAACCCGAACCGGAACCCTAACCTTAACCCTACCCCTAACCCTAATCCGAACCCTAACCCTAACCTAACCCTAACCCGAACCCTAACCTAACCCCTAACCCTAACCCTAACCCTAAACCTAACCCGAACCCTAACCATAACCCTAACCCAAACCCTAACCCGTACCGGAACCCTAACCCGAACCTTACCCCTAACCCTAATCCGAACCCTAACCCTAACCCTAACCCGAACCCTAACCCTAAGCCGAACCCTAAACCTAACCCTAACCCTAACCCTAACCCGAACCCTAAACCGAACCCTAACCCTAAACTTAACCGGAACCCTGACCCTAACCCTAACCCGAACACGAACCCTAACCCCTTACCCGAATCCTAACCCTAACCCGAACCCTAACACGAACCCTAACCATAACCCTAACCCCGAACCCGAACCCTAACCCTAACCCTACCCCTAACCCGAACCCTAACCCGAATCCTAACCCTAACCCGAACCCGAACCCTAACCCTAACCCGAACCCGAACCCTAAACCTAACACTAAACCGAACCCTAAAACTAACCTGAACCGTAACCCTAAACCTAACCCGAACCCGAAACCTAAACCTAACCCTAACCCGACCCCTAACCCGAACCCTAACGCGAACCCTAACCCTAACCCTAACCCTAACCCTAACCCTAACCCGAACCTTAACCCTAACAATAACCCGAAACCTAACCCTAACCCTAACCCGAACCCTAACCCTAACCCGAACCCTAACCCGAACCCTAACCCTAACCGTAACCCTAACCCTAACCCGAACCCTAAACCGAACCCTAACCCTAACCCGAACCCTAACCCTAATCCGAACCCTAACCCTAACCTAACCCTAACCCGAACCCTAACCTATCCCCTAACCCTAACCCTAACCCTAAACCGAACACTAACCCTAACCCTAACCCGAACCCTAACCCTAACCCTAACCCTAACCCTAACCCTAAACCGAACCCTAACCCTAAACTTAACCGGAACCCTGACCCTAACCCTAACCCGAACCCGAACCCTAACCCCTTACCCGAATCCTAACCCTAACCCGAACCCTAACACGAACCCTAACCATAACCCTAACCCCGAACCCGAACCCTAACCCTAACCCTACCCCTAACCCGAACCCTAACCCGAATCCTAACCCTAACCCGAACCCGAACCCTAACCCTAACCCGAATCCGAACCCTAAACCTAACACTAAACCGAACCCTAAAACTAACCTGAACCGTAACCCTAAACCTAACCCGAACCCGAAACCTAAACCTAACCCTAACCCGACCCCTAACCCGAACCCTAACGCGAACCCTAACCCTAACCCTAACCCTAACCCTAACCCGAACCTTAACCCTAACAATAACCCGAAACCTAACCCTAACCCTAACCCGAACCCTAACCCTAAACCGAACCCTAACCCGAACCCTAACCCTAACCCGAACCCGAACCCTAACCCTAACCGTAAACCTAACCCTAACCCGAACCCTAAACCGAACCCGAACCCTAACCCGAACACTAACCCTAACCCTAACCCGAACCCTAACCCTAACCCTAACCCTAACCGTAACCCTAACCCTAACCCGAACCCTAACCCAAACCCCTAATCCTAAACCTAACCCTAACCCGAACCCTAACCCTAACCCGAACCCTAACCCTAACCCTAACCCCTAACCCGAACCCTAACCCCTAAACTTAACCCTAACCCTAACCCTAACCCTAACCCTAACCCTAACTCTAACCCCAACCCGAACGCTAACCCGAACCCTACCCCTTACCCTAATCCGAACCCTAACCCTAACATTAACCCTAACCCTAACCCTAACCCGAACCCGAACCCTAACCCTAACCCTAACCCTAACCCGAACCCTAACCCTAACCCGAACCCTAACCCCTAACCCTAACCCTAACCCTAACCCTAACCCGAAACCTAACCCTAACCCTACCTCCTAAACCTAACCCTAACCCTAACCCGAACCCTAACCCTAACCCGAACCCTAACCCTAACCCGAACCCTACCCGAACCCTAACCCTAACCCGAACACGAAGCCTACCCCTAACCCGAACCCTAACCCTAACGCGAACCCTAACCCTAACACTAACCCTATTCCGAAACCGAACCCTAAACCTAACCCGAACCCGAACCCTAACCCTAACCCGAACCCTAACCCTAAACCTTACCCTAACCCGAACCCTAAACCAAACCCGAAACCTAACCCAAAACCTAAACCTAACACTAACCCGAACCCTAACATTAACCCGAACCCTAACCCTACCCTAACCCGAACCCTAACCCTAACACTAACCCTAACCCGAACCCTAACCCTAACCCGAACTCTAACCCAAACCCTAACCCTAACACTAACCCGAACCCTAACCCAAACCCTAACCCTAACACTAACCTGAACCCTAACCCTAAACCTAACCCTAACCCAAACCTGAACCCTAACCCTAACGCTAACCGGAACCCTAAACCTAACCCTAACCCTAACCCGAACCCGAACCCAAACACTAACCCCTTACCGGAATCCTAACCCTAACCCGAACCCTAACCCGAACCCTAACCCTAACCCCGAACCCGAACCCTAACACGAACCCTAACCCTAACCCGAACCCTAACCCGAACCCGAACCCTAACCCTTATCCGAACCCTAACCCTAAACCTTACCCGAACCCTAAACCTAACCCTAACCCTAACCCTAACACGAAACTTAACCCTAAACCTAACCCGAACCTTAAACCTAACCCTAACCCTAACCCTAAACCTAACCATAACCCGAACCCTAACCCTAACCTGAACCCTAACCAGAACCCTAACCCTAACCCTAACCCGAACCCTAACCCTAACCCTAACCATAACTCTAACCCTAACCAGAACGGTAACCCTAACCCTAACCCCTAACCCTAACCCTAACCCTCAACCTAACCCGAACCCTAACCCTAATCCTATCCCTAACCCTAACCCGAACCCGAACCCTAACTCTAACCCTAAACCTAACCCTAACCCGAACCCGAACCCTAAACCGAACACTAACCCTAACCCTAACTCGAACCCTAACCCTAACCCTAACCGTAACCCGAACCCTAACCCGAACACTAACCCTAACCCTAAACCGAACACTAACCCTAACCCTAACCGTAACCCTAAACCGAACCCTAACCCTAACCTTAACCGGAACCGTGACCCTAACCCTAACCCTAACCCGAACCCTAACACTAACCCTAACCCTAAACCTAAACCGAAACCTAACCCTAACCTTAGTCGGAACCCTGACCCTAACCCTAACCCGAACCCGAACCCTAACCCCTTACCCGAATCCTAACCCTAACCCGAACCCTAACACGAACCCTAACCATAACCCTAACCCCGAACCCGAACCCTAACCCTAACCCTACCCCTAACCCGAACCCTAACCCGAACCCTAACCCAAACCCGAACCCGAACCCTAACCCGAACCCGAACCCTAAACCTAACACTAACCCGAACCCTAAAACTAACCTGAACCCTAACCCTAAACCTAACCCGAACCCAAAACCTAAACCTAACCCTAACCCGACCCCTAACCCGAACCCTAACGCGAACCCTAAACCTAACCCTAACCCTAACCCGAACCTTAACCCTAACAATAACTCGAAACCTAACCCTAACCCTAACCCTAAACCTAAACCAAACCCTAACCCTAATCCTAACCCTAACCCGAACCCTAACCCTAAACCTAACCCGAACCCTAACCCGAACCCTAACCCTAACCCTAACCCGAACCCTAACCCTAACCCTATCCCTAACCCGAACCCTACCCGAACCCTAACCCTAACACGAACACTAACCGGAACCCTAACCCGAAACCTAACCCTAAACCTAACTCTAACCCGAACCCTGACCCTAACAATAACCCTAACCCTAACCCTAACCCTAACCCGAAACCGAACCCTAACCCTAACCCTAACCGTAACCCGAACCCGAACCCTAACCCTAACCCGAACCCTATCCCTAACACTAACCCTAACCTAACCGGAACCCTAACCCTAACCCGAACCCTAACCCAAAATCTAACCCTAACACGAACCCGAACCCTAACCCTAACCCGAACCCTAACCCTAACCCGAACCCTAACCCTAACACCTACCCTAACCCGAACCCGAACCCTAACACTAACCCTAACCCGAACCCTAAACCTAACCTTAACCGGAACCCTAACCCTAACCGTACCCCGAACCCGAACCCTAACCCCTTACCCGAATCCTAACCCTAACCCGAACCCTAACCCGAACCCTAACCCTAACCCGAAACCGAACCATAACCCTAACCCTAACCAGAACCCTAAACCTAATCCGAACCCTAACCCTAACCCTAACCCTAACCCTAACCCTAACCGTAACCCTAACCCGACACCTAACCCGAACGCTAACGCGAATCCTAACCCTAACCCTAACCCTAACCCTAACCCGAATCTTAACCCTAACCCTACCCCGAACCTTAACCCTAACCCTAACCCTAACCCTAAACCTAACCCCTAACCTGAACCCTAACCCTAACCCTAACCCTAACCCTAACCCGAAACCTAACCCTAACCCT
>JAVLSZ010000083.1:812500-815000 GCA_032313775.1 Urocyon cinereoargenteus
TAACCCTAACCCTAAACCGAACCCTAACCCTAACCCTAACCCTAACCCGAACCCTAACCCTAAACCTAACCATAACCCTAACCCGAACCCGAACCCTAACCCGAACCCTACACCTAACCCTAATCCGAACCCTAACCCTAACCTAACCCTAACACGAACCCTAACCTGAACCCTAAACCTAACACTAACCCGAACCCTAACCCTAACCCTAACCCTAACCCGAACCCTAACCCTAACCCTAACCCTAACCCGAACCCTAACCCTAACCCTAACCCGAACCCTAAACCTAACCCTAAACCTAACCCTAACCCGAACGGTAACCCTAACCCTAACCCTAACCCTAACCCTAACCCTAACCCTAACCCTAAACCGTACCCTAACATTAATCCTAACCCTAACCCTAACCCGAACCCGAACCCTAACCCGAACCCTACCCCTAACCCTAATCCGAACCCTAACCCTAACCCTAACCCTAACCCTAACCCGAACCCTAACCCTAAGCCGAACCCTAACCCTAACACTAACCCTAACCCGAAACCTAACCCAAACACTAACCCTAACCCTAACCCGAACCCTAACCCGAACACTAAACCTAACCCTAACCCGAACCCTAACCCTAACCCTAACCGTAACCCGAACCCTAACCCGAACCCTAACCCTAAGCCGAACCCTAACCCTAACCCTAAACCTAACCCTAACCCGAACCCTAACCCGAACACTAACCCTAACCCTAACCCGAACCCTAACCCGAACCCTAACCCTAACCCTAACCCTAACCCTAACCCTAACCCGAACCCTAACCCTAAGCCGAACCCTAACCCTAACCCTAACCCTAACCCGAACCCTAACCCGAACACTAACCCTAACCCTAACCCGAACCCTAACCCGAACACTAACCCTAACCCTAACCCGAACCCTAATTCTAACCCTAACCGTAACCCGAACCCTAACCCGTACACTAACCCTAACCCTAACCCGAACCCTAACCCTAACCCTAACCGTAACCCTAAACCGAACCCTAACCCTAACCTTAACCGGAACCGTGACCCTAACCCTAACCCTAACCCGAACCCTAACACTAACCCTAACCCTAACCCTAAACCGAAACCTAAACCTAACCTTAATCGGAACCCTAACCCTAACCCTAACCCGAACCCGAACCCTAACCCCTTACCCGAATCCTAACCCTAACCCGAACCCTAAAACGAACCCTTACCATAACCCTAACCCCGAACCCGAACCCTAACCCTAACCCTACCCCTAACCCGAACCCTAACCCGAACCCTAACCCTAACCCGAACCCGAACCCTAACCCTAACCCGAACCCGAACCCTAAACCTAACACTAACCCGAACCCTAAAACTAACCTGAACCCTAACCCTAAACCTAACCCGAACCCAAAACCTAAACCTAACCCTAACCCGACCCCTAACCCGAACCCTAACGCGAACCCTAAACCTAACCCTAACCCTAACCCTAACCCGAACCTTAACCCTAACAATAACTCGAAACCTAACCCTAACCCTAACCCTAAACCTAAACCAAACCCTAACCCTAATCCTAACCCTAACCCGAACCCTAACCCTAAACGTAACCCGAACCCTAACCCGAACCCTAACCCTAACCCTAACCCGAACCCTAACCCTAACCCTAACCCTAACCCGAACCCTAACCCTAACCATTACCATAACCCTAACCCTAACCCGACCCTAACCCTAACCCTAACCCTAACCCTAAACCTAACCCTAACCGTAACCCTAACCCTAACCCGAACCCTAACCCTAACCCTAACCCCTAACACTAACCCTAACCCTAACCCGAACCCTAACCCTAACCCTAACTCTAACCCGAACCCGAACCCTAAACCGAACCCTACACCTTACCCTAATCCGAACCCTAACACTAACCTTAACCTAACCCTAACAATAACCCGAACCCGAACCCTAACCCTAACCCTAACCCTAACCCTAACCCTATCCCGAACCCTAAACCTAACCCGAACCCTAACCCCTAACCCAACCCTAACCCTAACCCTAACCCGAACCCTAAACCTAACCCTACCTCCTAAACCTAACCCTAACCCTAACCCGAACCCTAACCTAACCCGAACCCTAACCCTAACCCGAACCCTAACCCGAACCCTAATCCTAACCCGAACCCGAACCCTACCCCTAACCCGAACCCTAACCCGAACCCTAACCCTAACCCGAACCCTAACCCTAACCTAACCCGAACCCTAACCCTAACCCGAACCCTAACCCGAACCCTAACCCTAACCCAACCCGAACCCTACCCCTAACCCGAACCCTAACCCTAACGCGAACCCTAACCCTAACACTAACCCTAACCCGAAACCGAACCCTAAACCTAAACCGAACCCGAACCCTAACCCTAACCCGAACCCTAACCCTAAACCTTACCCTAACCCGAACCCTAACCCAAACCCGAACCCTAACCCGAAACCTAAACCTAACACTAACCCGAACCCTAACATTAACCC
>JAVLSZ010000083.1:822500-825000 GCA_032313775.1 Urocyon cinereoargenteus
AACCCTAACCCCTAATCCTAAACCTAACCCTAACCCGAACCCTAACCCTAACCCGAACCCTAACCCTAACCCTAACCCCTAACCCGAACCCTAACCCCTAAACCTAACCCTAACCCTAACCCTAACCCTAACCCTAACTCTAACCCCAACCCGAACCCTAACCCGAACCCTACCCCTTACCCTAATCCGAACCCTAACCCTAACATTAACCCTAACCCTAACCCTAACCCGAACCCTAACCCTAACCCTAACCCTAACCCTAACCCTAACCCGAACCCTAACCCTAACCCGAACCCTGACCCCTAACCCTAACCCTAACCCTAACCCTAACCCGAACCCTAACCCTAACCCTACCTCCTAAACCTAACCCTAACCCTAACCCGAACCCTAACCCTAACCCGAACCCTAACCCTAACCGGAACCCTAACCCTAACGCGAACCCTAACCCTAACACTAACCCTATTCCGAAACCGAACCCTAAACCTAACCCGAACCCGAACCCTAACCCTAACCCGAACCCTAACCCTAAACCTTACCCTAACCCGAACCCTAAACCAAACCCGAACCCTAACCCAAAACCTAAACCTAACACTAACCCGAACCCTAACATTAACCCGAACCCTAACCCTACCCTAACCCGAACCCTAACCCTAACACTAACCCTAACCCGAACCCTAACCCTAACCCGAACTCTAACCCAAACCCTAACCCTAACACTAACCCGAACCCTAACCCAAACCCTAAACCTAACACTAACCTGAACCCTAACCCTAAACCTAACCCTAACCCAAACCTGAACCCTAACCCTAACGCTAACCGGAACCCTAAACCTAACCCTAACCATAACCCGAACCCGAACCCAAACACTAACCCCTTACCGGAATCCTAACCCTAACCCGAACCCTAACCCGAACCCTAACCCTAACCCCGAACCCGAACCCTAACACGAACCCTAACCCTAACCCGAACCCTAACCCGAACCCGAACCCTAACCCTTATCCGAACCCTAACCCTAAACCTTACCCGAACCCTAAACCTAACCCTAACCCTAACCCTAACACGAACCTTAACCCTAAACCTAACCCGAACCTTAAACCTAACCCTAACCCTAACCCTAAACCTAACCATAACCCGAACCCTAACCCTAACCTGAACCCTAACCAGAACCCTAACCCTAACAGTAACCCGAACCCTAACCCTAACCCTAACCATAACTCTAACCCTAACCAGAACGGTAACCCTAACCCTAACCCCTAACCCTAACCCTAACCCTAAACCTAACCCGAACCCTAACCCTAATCCTATCCCTAACCCTAACCCGAACCCGAACCCTAACTCTAACCCTAAACCTAACCCTAACCCGAACCCGAACCCTAAACCGAACACTAACCCTAACCCTAATCCGAAACCTAACACTAATCTTAACCCTAACCCTAACCCGAACCCGAACCCTAACCCTAACCCTAACCCTAACCCTAAACATAACCCGAACCCTAACCCTAACGCGAACCCTAACGCCTAACCCTAAACCTAACACTAACCCTGACCCGAACCCTAACCCTAAACCTACCTCCTAAACCTAACCCTACCCTAACCCGAACCCTAACCCTAACTCGAACCCTAACCCTAACCCGAACCCTAACCCGAACCCTAACCCTAACCCGAACCCGAAACCTACCCCTAACCCGAACCCTAACCCTAAACCGAACCCTAAGCCTAACACTAACCCTAACCCGAAACCGAACCCTAACCCGAACCCGAACACTAACCCTAACACTAACCCTAAACCGAACCCGAACCCTAACCCTAACCATAACCCTAAACCTAACCCTAACCCGAACCCTAACCCTAACCCTAACCCGAACCCTAACCCTAACCCTAAACCCTAACCCTAATCCTAACCCTAACCCGAACACTAACCCTAACCCTATCCCTAACCCGAAACCGAACCCTAACCCGAAACCTACCCCTTACCCTAATCCGAACCCAAACCCTAACCTTAACCCTAACCCTAAACCTAACCCGAACCCGAACCCTAACCCTAACCCTGACACTAACCCTAACCCTAACCCGAACCCTTACCCTAACCCGACCCCTAATCCCTAACCCTAACCCTAACCCTAACCTGAACCCTAGCCCTAACCCTACCTCCTAAACCTAACCCTAACCCTACCCCGAACCCTAACCCTAACACGTACCCTAACCCTAACCCGAACACTAACCCGAACCCTAACCCTAACCCGAACCCGAAACCTACCCCTAAACCGAACCCTAACCCTAACGCGAACCCTAACCCTAACACTAACCCTAACCCGAACCCGAACCCTAAACCTAACCCGAACCCGAACCCTAACCCGAACACGAACCCTAACCCTAACACTAACCCTAAACCGAACCCGAACACTAAACCTAACCCTAACCCTAACACTAACCCTAACCCTAACCCGAACCCTAACCCGAACTCGAACCCTAACACTAACACTAACCCTAACCCGAACCC
>JAVLSZ010000083.1:837500-850000 GCA_032313775.1 Urocyon cinereoargenteus
CCTGAACCCTAACCCTAACGCTAACCGGAACCCTAAACCTAACCCTAACCATAACCCGAACCCGAACCCAAACACTAACCCCTTACCGGAATCCTAACCCTAACCCGAACCCTAACCCGAACCCTAACCCTAACCCCGAACCCGAACCCTAACACGAACCCTAACCCTAACCCGAACCCTAACCCGAACCCGAACCCTAACCCTTATCCGAACCCTAACCCTAAACCTTACCCGAACCCTAAACCTAACCCTAACCCTAACCCTAACACGAACCTTAACCCTAAACCTAACCCGAACCTTAAACCTAACCCTAACCCTAACCCTAAACCTAACCATAACCCGAACCCTAACCCTAACCTGAACCCTAACCAGAACCCTAACCCTAACAGTAACCCGAACCCTAACCCTAACCCTAACCATAACTCTAACCCTAACCAGAACGGTAACCCTAACCCTAACCCCTAACCCTAACCCTAACCCTAAACCTAACCCGAACCCTAACCCTAATCCTATCCCTAACCCTAACCCGAACCCGAACCCTAACTCTAACCCTAAACCTAACCCTAACCCGAACCCGAACCCTAAACCGAACACTAACCCTAACCCTAATCCGAAACCTAACACTAATCTTAACCCTAACCCTAACCCGAACCCGAACCCTAACCCTAACCCTAACCCTAACCCTAAACATAACCCGAACCCTAACCCTAACGCGAACCCTAACGCCTAACCCTAAACCTATCACTAACCCTGACCCGAACCCTAACCCTAAACCTACCTCCTAAACCTAACCCTACCCTAACCCGAACCCTAACCCTAACTCGAACCCTAACCCTAACCCGAACCCTAACCCGAACCCTAACCCTAACCCGAACCCGAAACCTACCCCTAACCCGAACCCTAACCCTAACCCGAACCCTAAGCCTAACACTAACCCTAACCCGAAACCGAACCCTAACCCGAAACCGAACACTAACCCTAACACTAACCCTAAACCGAACCCGAACCCTAACCCTAACCATAACCCTAAACCTAACCCTAACCCGAACCCTAACCCTAACCCTAACCCGAACCCTAACCCTAACCCTAAACCCTAACCCTAATCCTAACCCTAACCCGAACACTAACCCTAACCCTATCCCTAACCCGAAACCGAACCCTAACCCGAAACCTACCCCTTACCCTAATCCGAACCCAAACCCTAACCTTAACCCTAACCCTAAACCTAACCCGAACCCGAACCCTAACCCTAACCCTGACACTAACCCTAACCCTAACCCGAACCCTTACCCTAACCCGACCCCTAATCCCTAACCCTAACCCTAACCCTAACCTGAACCCTAGCCCTAACCCTACCTCCTAAACCTAACCCTAACCCTACCCCGAACCCTAACCCTAACACGTACCCTAACCCTAACCCGAACACTAACCCGAACCCTAACCCTAACCCGAACCCGAAACCTACCCCTAAACCGAACCCTAACCCTAACGCGAACCCTAACCCTAACACTAACCCTAACCCGAACCCGAACCCTAAACCTAACCCGAACCCGAACCCTAACCCGAACACGAACCCTAACCCTAACACTAACCCTAAACCGAACCCGAACACTAAACCTAACCCTAACCCTAACACTAACCCTAACCCTAACCCGAACCCTAACCCGAACTCGAACCCTAACCCTAACACTAACCCTAACCCGAACCCTAACTCTAACACGAACCCTAACACTAACACGAACCCTAATCCGAACCCTAACCCGAACCCTAACCATAACCCTAACCGGAAACCTAACCCTAACCCGAACCCTAAACCGAACCTAACCCTAACCCGAACCCTAACCCTAACCCTAACCCGAACCCTAACCTGAACCCTAAACGTAACCCTAACCCGAACCCTAACCCTAACCCTAACCCTATCCCGAACCCGAACCCTAACCCTAACCCTAACCCGAACCCTAAACCTAACCCTAAACCTAACCCTAACCCGAACGGTAACCCTAACCCTAACCCTAACCCTAACCCTAACCCTAAACCGTACCCTAACCTTAATCCTAACCCTAACCCTAACCCGAACCCGAACCCTAACCCGAACCCTACCCCTAACCCTAATCCGAACCCTAACCCTAACCCTAACCGTAACCCTAACCCGAAACCTAACCCTTAGCCGAACCCTAACCCTAACCCTAACCCTAACCCTAACCCGAACCCTAACCCGAACACTAACCCTAACCCTAACCCGAACCCTAACCCGAACACTAACCGGAACCCGAACCCTAACCCTAACCCTAACCGTAACCCGAACCCTAACCCGAACCCTAACCCTAAGCCGAACCCTAACCCTAACCCTAAACCTAACCCTAACCCGAACCCTAACCCGAACACTAACCCTAACCCTAACCCGAACCCTAACCCGAAACCTAACCCTAACCCTAACCCTAACCCTAACCCGAACCCTAACCCTAAGCCGAACCCTAATCCTAACCCTAACCCTAACCCGAACCCTAACCCGAACACTAACCCTAACCCTAACCCGAACCCTAACCCGAACACTAACCCTAACCCTAACTCGAACCCTAACCCTAACCCTAACCGTAACCGGAACCCTAACCCGAACACTAACCCTAACCCTAACCCGAACACTAAACCTAACCCTAACCGTAACCCTAAACCGAACCCTAACCCTAACCTTAACCGGAACCGTGACCCTAACCCTAACCCTAACCCGAACCCTAACACTAACCCTAACCCTAACCCTAAACCGAAACCTAACCCTAACCTTAGTCGGAACCCTGACCCTAACCCTAACCCGAACCCGAACCCTAACCCCTTACCCGAAACCTAACCCTAACCCGAACCCTAACACGAACCCTAACCATAACCCTAACCCCGAACCCGAACCCTAACCCTAACCCTACCCCTAACCCGAACCCTAACCCGAACCCTAACCCAAACCCGAACCCGAACCCTAACCCGAACCCGAACCCTAAACCTAACACTAACCCGAACCCTAAAACTAACCTGAACCCTAACCCTAAACCTAACCCGAACCCAAAACCTAAACCTAACCCTAACCCGACCCCTAACCCGAAACCTAACGCGAACCCTAAACCTAACCCTAACCCTAACCCGAACCTTAACCCTAACAATAACTCGAAACCTAACCCTAACCCTAACCCTAAACCTAAACCAAACCCTAACCCTAATCCTAACCCTAACCCGAACCCTAACCCTAAACCTAACCCGAACCCTAACCCGAACCCTAACCCTAACCCTAACCCGAACCCTAACCCTAACCCTAACCCTAACCCGAACCCTACCCGAACCCTAACCCTAACACGAACACTAACCGGAACCCTAACCCGAAACCTAACCCTAAACCTAACTCTAACCCGAACCCTGACCCTAACCCTAACCCTAACCCTAACCCGAAACCGAACCCTAACCCTAACCCTAACCGTAACCCGAACCCGAACCCTAACCCTAACCCGAACCCTATCCCTAACACTAACCCTAACCTAACCGGAACCCTAACCCTAACCCGAACCCTAACCCAAAATCTAACCCTAACCCGAACCCTAACCCTAACCCTAAACCGAACCCTAACCCTAACCCGAACCCTAACCCTAACACCTACCCTAACCCGAACCCGAACCCTAACACTAACCCTAACCCGAACCCTAAACCTAACCTTAACCGGAACCCTAACCCTAACCCTACCCCGAACCCGAACCCTAACCCCTTACCCGAATCCTAACCCTAACCCGAACCCTAACCCGAACCCTAACCCTAACCCGAACCCGAACCATAACCCTAACCCTAACCAGAACCCTAAACCTAATCCGAACCCTAACCCTAACCCTAACCCTAACCCTAACCCGAACCCTAACCGTAACCCTAACCCGACACCTAACCCGAACGCTAACGCGAATCCTAACCCTAACCCTAACCCTAACCCTAACCCGAATCTTAACCCTAACCCTACCCCGAACCTTAACCCTAACCCTAACCCTAACCCTAAACCTAACACCTAACCTGAACCCTAACCCTAACCCTACCCCTAACCCTAACCCGAAACCTAACCCTAACCCTAACCCTAACCCGAACCCTAATCTGAACCCTAACCCTAACCCTAAACCGAACCCTAACCCTAACCCTAACCCTAACCCGAACCCTAACCCTAAACCTAACCGTAACCCTAACCCGAACCCGAACCCTAACCCGAACCCTACACCTAACCCTAATCCGAACCCTAACCCTAACCTAACCCTAACACGAACCCTAACCTGAACCCTATACCTAACCCTAACCCGAACCCTAACCCTAACCCTAACCCTAACCCGAACCCTAACCCTAACCCTAACCCTAACCCGAACCCTAACCCTAACCCTAACCCGAACCCTAAACCTAACCCTAAACCTAACCCTAACCCGAACGGTAACCCTAACCCTAACCCTAACCATAACCCTAACCCTAACCCTAAACCGTACCCTAAACTTAATCCTAACCCTAACCCTAACCCGAACCCGAACCCTAACCCGAACCCTACCCCTAACCCTAATCCGAACCCTAACCCTAACCCTAACCCTAACCCTAACCCGAACCCTAACCCTAAGCCGAACCCTAACCCTAACACTAACCCTAACCCGAAACCTAACCCGAACACTAACCCTAACCCTAACCCGAACCCTAACCCGAACACTAAACCTAACCCTAACCCGAACCCTAACCCTAACCCTAACCGTAACCCGAACCCTAACCCGAACCCTAACCCTAAGCCGAACCCTAACCCTAACCCTAAACCTAACCCTAACCCGAACCCTAACCCGAACACTAACCCTAACCCTAACCCGAACCCTAACCCGAACCCTAACCCTAACCCTAACCCTAACCCTAACCCGAACCCTAACCCTAAGCCGAACCCTAACCCTAACCCTAACCCTAACCCGAACCCTAACCCGAACACTAACCCTAACCCTAACCCGAACCCTAACCCGAACACTAACCCTAACCCTAACCCGAACCCTAACCCTAACCCTAACCGTAACCCGAAACCAAACCCGTACACTAACCCTAACCCTAACCCGAACCCTAACCCTAACCCTAACCGTAACCCTAAACCGAACCCTAACCCTAACCTTAACCGGAACCGTGACCCTAACCCTAACCCTAACCCGAACCCTAACACTAACCCTAACCCTAACCCTAAACCGAAACCTAACCCTAACCTTAATCGGAACCCTAACCCTAACCCTAACCCGAACCCGAACCCTAACCCCTTACCCGAATCCTAACCCTAACCCGAACCCTAAAACGAACCCTTACCATAACCCTAACCCCGAACCCGAACCCTAACCCTAACCCTACCCCTAACCCGAACCCTAACCCGAACCCTAACCCTAACCCGAACCCGAACCCTAACCCTAACCCGAACCCGAACCCTAAACCTAACACTAACCCGAACCCTAAAACTAACCTGAAACCTAACCCTAAACCTAACCCGAACCCAAAACCTAAACCTAACCCTAACCCGACCCTTAACCCGAACCCTAACGTGAACCCTAAACCTAACCCTAACCCTAACCCTAACCCGAACCTTAACCCTAACAATAACTCGAAACCTAACCCTAACCCTAACCCTAAACCTAAACCAAACCCTAACCCTAATCCTAACCCTAACCCGAACCCTAACCCTAAACCTAACCCGAACCCTAACCCGAACCCTAACCCTAACCCTAACCCGAACCCTAACCCTAACCCTAACCCTAACCCGAACCCTAACCCTAACCATTACCATAACCCTAACCCTAACCCGACCATAACCCTAACCCTAACCCTAACCCTAAACCTAACCCTAACCGTAACCCTAACCCTAACCCGAACCCTAACCCTAACCCTAACCCCTAACACTAACCCTAACCCTAACCCGAACCCTAACCCTAACCCTAACTCTAACCCGAACCCGAACCCTAAACCGAACCCTACACCTTACCCTAATCCGAACCCTAACCCTAACCTTAACCTAACCCTAACAATAACCCGAACCCGAACCCTAACCCTAACCCTAACCCTAACCCTAACCCTAACCCTATCCCGAACCCTAACCCTAACCCGAACCCTAACCCCTAACCCAACCCTAACCCTAACCCTAACCCGAACCCTAACCCTAACCCTACCTCCTAAACCTACCCCTAACCCTAACCCGAACCCTAACCTAACCCGAACCCTAACCCTAACCCGAACCCTAACCCGAACCCTAATCCTAACCCGAACCCGAACCCTACCCCTAACCCGAAACCTAACCCGAACCCTAACCCTAACCCGAACCCTAACCCTAACCTAACCCGAACCCTAACCCTAACCCGAACCCTAACCCGAACCCTAACCCTAACCCGAACCCGAACCCTACCCCTAACCCGAACCCTAACCCTAACGCGAACCCTAACCCTAACACTAACCCTAACCCGAAACCGAACCCTAAACCTAAACCGAACCCGAACCCTAACCCTAACCCGAACCCTAACCCTAAACCTTACCCTAACCCGAACCCTAACCCAAACCCGAACCCTAACCCGAAACCTAAACCTAACACTAACCCGAACCCTAACATTAACCCGAACCCTAACCCTACCCTAACCCGAACCCTAACCCTAACCCTAACCCGAAACCTAACCCTAACCCGAACTCTAACCCTAACCCTAACCCTAACCCTAACCCGAACCCTAACCCTAACCCTAACCCGACCCCTAACACCAACCCTAACGCGAACCCTAAACCTAACCCTAACCCTAACCCTAACCCGACCCTTAACCCTAAACCTAACCCGAACCTTAACCCTAACCCTAACCCTAACCATAAACCTTACCCTAACCCGAACCCTAACCCTAACCTGAACCCTAACCGGAACCCTAACCGTAACCCGAACCCTAACCCTAACCCTAACCCTAACTCTAACCCTAACCCGAACGGTAACCCTAACCCTAACCCCTAACCCTAACCCTAACCCTAAACCTAACCCGAACCCTAACCCTAACCCTATCCCTAACCCTAACCCGAACCCGAACCCTAAACCTAACCCTAACCCGAACCCGAACCCTAAACCGAACACTAACCCTAACCCTAATTCGAAACCTAACACTAATCTTAACCCTAACCCTAAACCGAACCCGAACCCTAACCCTAACCCTAACACTAACCCTAAATATAACCCGAACCCTAAACCTAACGTGAACCCTAACCCTAACCCTAACCCTAACCCGAACCCTAACCCGAACACTAACCCTAACCCTAACCCGAACCCTAACCCGAACACTAACCGTAACCCGAACCGTAACCCTAACCCTAACCGTAACCCGAACCCTAACCCGAACCCTAACCCTAAGCCGAACCCTAACCCTAACCCTAAACCTAACCCTAACCCGAACCCTAACCCGAACACTAACCCTAACCCTAACCCGAACCCTAACCCGAAACCTAACCCTAACCCTAACCCTAACCCTAACCCGAACCCTAACCCTAAGCCGAACCCTAACCCTAACCCTAACCCTAACCCGAACCCTAACCCGAACACTAACCCTAACCCTAACCCGAACCCTAACCCGAACACTAACCCTAACCCTAACCCGAACCCTAACCCTAACCCTAACCGTAACCCGAACCCTAACCCGAACACTAACCCTAACCCTAACCCGAACACTAACACTAACCCTAACCATAACCCTAAACCGAACCCTAACCCTAACCTTAACCGGAACCGTGACCCTAACCCTAACCCTAACCCGAACCCTAACACTAACCCTAACCCTAACCCTAAACCGAAACCTAACCCTAACCTTAATCGGAACCCTGACCCTAACCTTAACCCGAACCCGAACCCTAACCCCTTACCCGAATCCTAACCCTAACCCGAACCCTAACACGAACCCTAACCATAACCCTAACCCCGATCCCGAACCCTAACCCTAACCCTACCCCTAACCCGAACCCTAACCCGAACCCTAACCCAAACCCGAACCCGAACCCTAACCCGAACCCGAACCCTAAACCTAACACTAACCCGAACCCTAAAACTAACCTGAACCCTAACCCTAAACCTAACCCGAACCCAAAACCTAAACCTAACCCTAACCCGACCCCTAACCCGAACCCTAACGCGAACCCTAAACCTAACCCTAACCCTAACCCGAACCTTAACCCTAACAATAACTCGAAACCTAACCCTAACCCTAACCCTAAACCTAAACCAAACCCTAACCCTAATCCTAACCCTAATCTGAACCCTAACCCTAACCCTAAACCGAACCCTAACCCTAACCCTAACCCTAACCCGAACCCTAACCCTAAACCTAACCGTAACCCTAACCCTAACCCTAACCCTAACCCTAACCCTAACCCGAAACCGAACCCTAACCCTAACCCTAACCGTAACCCGAACCCGAACCCTAACCCTAACCCGAACCCTATCTCTAACACTAACCCTAACCCTAACCGGAACCCTAACCCTAACCCGAACCCTAACCCAAAATCTAACCCTAACTCGAACCCGAACCCTAACCCTAACCCGAACCCTAACCCTAAACCGAACCCTAACCCTAACACCTACCCTAACCCGAACCCGAACCCTAACACTAACCCTAACCCGAACCCTAAACCTAATCTTAACCGGAACCCTAACCCTAACCCTACCCCGAACCCGAACCCTAACCCCTTACCCGAATCCTAACCCTAACCCGAACCCTAACCCGAACCCTAACCCTAACCCGAACACGAACCATAACCCTAACCCTAACCAGAACCCTAAACCTAATCCGAACCCTAACCCTAACCCTAACCCTAACCCTAACCCGAACCCTAACCGTAACCCTAACCCGACACCTAACCCGAACACTAACGCGAATCCTAACCCTAACCCTAACCCTAACCCTAACCCGAATCTTAACCCTAACCCTACCCCGAACCTTAACCCTAACCCTAACCCTAACCCTAAACCTAACCCCTAACCTGAACCCTAACCCTAACCCTAACCCTAACCCTAACCCGAAACCTAACCCTAACCCTAACCCTAACCCGAACCCTAATCTGAACCCTAACCCTAAACCTAAACCGAACCCTAACCCTAACCCTAACCCTAAACCGAACCCTAACCCTAAACCTAACCGTAACCCTAACCCGAACCCGAAACCTAACCCGAACCCTACACCTAACCCTAATCCGAACCCTAACCCTAACCTAACCCTAACATGAACCCTAACCTGAACCCTAAACCTAACCCTAACCCGAACCCTAACCCTAACCCTAACCCTAACCCGAACCCTAACCCTAACCCTAACCCTAACCCGAACCCTAACCCTAACCCTAACCCGAACACTAAACCTAAACCTAAACCTAACCCTAACCCGAACGGTAACCCTAACCCTAACCCTAACCCTAACCCTAACCCTAACCCTAACCCTAAAACGTACCCTAACCTTAATCCTAACCCTAACCCTAACCCGAACCCGAACCCTAACCCGAACCCTACCCCTAACCCTAATCCGAACCCTAACCCTAACCCTAACCCTAACCCTAACCCGAACCCTAACCCTAAGCCGAACCCTAACCCTAACACTAACCCTAACCCGAAACCTAACCCGAACACTAACCCTAACCCTAACCCGAACCCTAACCCGAACACTAAACCTAACCCTAACCCGAACCCTAACCCTAACCCTAACCGTAACCCGAACCCTAACCCGAACCCTAACCCTAAGCCGAACCCTAACCCTAACCCTAAACCTAACCCTAACCCGAACCCTAACCCGAACACTAACCCTAACCCTAACCCGAACCCTAACCCGAACCCTAACCCTAACCCTAATCTAACCCTAACCCTAACCCGAACCCTAACCCTAAGCCGAACACTAACCCTAACCCTAACCCTAACCCGAACCCTAACCCGAACACTAACCCTAACCCTAACCCGAACCCTAACCCGAACACTAACCCTAACCCGAACCCTAACCCTAACCCTAACCCTAACCGTAACCCGAACCCTAACCCGTACACTAACCCTAACCCTAACCCGAACCCTAACCCTAACCCTAACCGTAACCCTAAACCGAACCCTAACCCTAACCTTAACCGGAACCGTGACCCTAACCCTAACCCTAACCCGAACCCTAACACTAACCCTAACCCTAACCCTAAACCGAAACCTAACCCTAACCTTAATCGGAACCCTAACCCTAACCCTAACCCGAACCCGAACCCTAACCCCTTACCCGAATCCTAACCCTAACCCGAACCCTAAAACGAACCCTCACCATAACCCTAACCCCGAACCCGAACCCTAACCCTAACCCTACCCCTAACCCGAACCCTAACCCGAACCCTAACCCTAACCCGAACCCGAACCCTAACCCTAACCCGAACCCGAACCCTAAACCTAACACTAACCCGAACCCTAAAACTAACCTGAACCCTAACCCTAAACCTAACCCGAACCCAAAACCTAAACCTAACCCTAACCCGACCCCTAACCCGAACCCTAACGCGAACCCTAAACCTAACCCTAACCCTAACCCTAACCCGAACCTTAACCCTAACAATAACTCGAAACCTAACCCTAACCCTAACCCTAAACCTAAACCAAACCCTAACCCTAATCCTAACCCTAACCCGAACCCTAACCCTAAACCTAACCCGAACCCTAACCCGAACCCTAACCCTAACCCTAACCCGAACCCTAACCCTAACCCTAACCCTAACCCGAACCCTAACCCTAACCATTACCATAACCCTAACCCTAACCCGACCCTAACCCTAACCCTAAACCTAACCCTAAACCTAACCCTAACCGTAACCCTAACCCTAACCCGAACCCTAACCCTAACCCTAACCCCTAACACTAACCCTAACCCTAACCGAACCATAACCCTAACCCTAACTCTAACCCGAACCCGAACCCTAAACCGAACCCTACACCTTACCCTAATCCGAACCCTAACCCTAACCTTAACCTAACCCTAACAATAACCCGAACCCGAACCCTAACCCTAACCCTAACCCTAACCCTAACCCTAACCCTATCCCGAACCCTAACCCTAACCCGAACCCTAACCCCTAACCCAACCCTAACCCTAACCCTAACCCGAACCCTAACCCTAACCCTACCTCCTAAACCTAACCCTAACCCTAACCCGAACCCTAACCTAACCCGAACCCTAACCCTAACCCGAACCCTAACCCGAACCCTAATCCTAACCCGAAACCGAACCCTACCCCTAACCCGAACCCTAACCCGAACCTTAACCCTAACCCGAACCCTAACCCTAACCTAACCCGAACCCTAACCCTAACCCGAACCCTAACCCAAACCCTAACCCTAACCCGAACCCGAACCCTACCCCTAACCCGAACCCTAACCCTAACGCGAACCCTAACCCTAACACTAACCCTAACCCGAAACCGAACCCTAAACCTAAACCGAACCCGAACCCTAACCCTAACCCGAACCCTAACCCTAAACCTTACCCTAACCCGAACCCTAACCCATACCCGAACCCTAACCCGAAACCTAAACCTAACACTAACCCGAACCCTAACATTAACCCGAACCCTAACCCTACCCTAACCCGAACCCTAACCCTAACCCTAACCCGAACCCTAACCCTAACCCAAACTCTAACCCTAACCCTAACCCTAACCCTAACCCTAACCCGAACCCTAACCCTAACCCTAACCCGACCCCTAACACCAACCCTAACGCGAACCCTAAACCTAACCCTAACCCTAACCCTAACCCGACCCTTAACCCTAAACCTAACCCGAACCTTAACCCTAACCCTAACCCTAACCATAAACCTTACCCTAACCCGAACCCTAACCCTAACCTGAACCCTAACCGGAACCCTAACCGTAACCCGAACCCTAACCCTAACCCTAACCCTAACTCTAACCCTAACCCGAACGGTAACCCTAACCCTAACCCCTAACCCTAACCATAACCCTAAACCTAACCCGAACCCTAACCCTAACCCTATCCCTAACCCTAACCCGAACCCGAACCCTAAACCTAACCCTAACCCGAACCCGAACCCTAAACCGAACACTAACCCTAACCCTAATTCGAAACCTAACACTAATCTTAACCCTAACCCTAAACCGAAACCGAACCCTAACCCTAACCCTAACACTAACCCTAAATATAACCCGAACCCTAAACCTAACGTGAACCCTAACGCCTAACCCTAAACCTAACCCTAACCCTGACCCGAATCCTAACCCTAAACCTACCTCCTAAAACTAACCCTAACCCTAACCCGAACCCTAACCCTAACCCGAACCCTAACCCTAACCCGAACCCTAACACGAACCCGAACCCTAACCCGAACCCGAACCCTACCCCTAACCCGAACCCTAACCCTAAACCGAACCCTAAGCCTAACACTAACCCTAACCCGAAACCGAACCCTAACCCTAACCCGAACCCGAACCCTAACCCGAACACGAACCCTAAACCT
>JAVLSZ010000083.1:852500-880000 GCA_032313775.1 Urocyon cinereoargenteus
TAACCCTAACCCTAACCCGAACCCTAAACCTAACCCTAAACCTAACCCTAACCCGAACGGTAACCCTAACCCTAACCCTAACCCTAATCCTAACCCTAACCCTAAACCGTACCCTAACCTTAATCCTAACCCTAAACCTAACCCAAACCCGAACCCTAACCCGAAACCTACCCCTAACCCTAATCCGAACCCTAACCCTAACCCTAACCCTAACCCGAACCCTAACCCTAAGCCGAACCCTAACCCTAACCCTAACCCTAACCCGAACCCTAACCCGAACCCTAACCCTAACCCTGACCCGAACCCTAACCCGAACACTAACCCTAACGCTAACCCGAACCCTAACCCTAACCCTAACCGTAACCCGAACCCTAACCCGAACCCTAACCCTAAGCCGAACCCTAACCCTAACCCTAAAACTAACCCTAACCCGAACCCTAACCCGAACACTAACCCTAACCCTAACCCGAAACCTAACCCGAACCCTAACCCTAACCCTAACCCTAACCCGAAACCTAACCCTAAGCCGAACCCTAACCCTAAACCTAAACCTAACCCTAACCCGAACCCTAACCCGAACACTAACCCTAACCCTAACCCGAACCCTAACCCGAACACTAACCCTAACCCTAACCCGAACCCTAACCCTAATCCTAAACGTAACCCTAAACCGAACCCTAACCCTAACCTTAACCGGAACCGTGACCCTAACCCTAACCCTAACCCGAACCCTAACACTAACCCTAACCCTAACCCTAAACCGAAACCTAACCCTAACCTTAATCGGAACCCTGACCCTAACCCTAACCCGAACCCGAACACTAACCCCTAACCCGAATCCAAACCCTAACCCGAACCCTAACACGAACCCTCACCATAACCCTAACCCCGAACCCGAACCCTAACCTAACCCGAAACCTAACCCGAACCCTAACCCGAACCCTAACCCGAACCCTAACCCTAACCCGAACCCGAACCCTAACCCTAACCCGAACCCGAACCCTAAACCTAACACTAACCCGAACCCTAAAACTAACCTGAACCCTAACCCTAAACCTAACCCGAACCCAAAACCTAAACCGAACCCTAACCCGACCCCTAACCCGAACCCTAACCCTAACCCTAACTCTAACCCGAACCAGAACCCTAAACCGAACCCTACACCTTACCCTAATCCGAACCCTAACCCTAACCTTAACCTAACCCTAACAATAACCCGAACCCGAACCCTAACCCTAACCCTAACCCTGACCCTAACCCTAACCCTATCCCGAACCCTAACCCTAACCCGAACTGTAACCCCTAACCCAACCCTAACCCTAACTCTAACCCGAACCCTACCCTAACCCTACCTCCTAAACCTAACCCTAACCCTAACCCGAACCCTACCCTAACCCTAACCCTAACCCTAAACCTAACCCTAACCCCAACCCTAACACTAACACTAACCCTAACCCTAACCCGAACCCTAACCCTAAACCTAACCCTAACCCTAACCCTAACCCGAACCCGAACCCTAACCCTAACCCTAACCCTAACCCTAACCCGAACCCGAACCCTAACCCTAACCCTAACACTAACCCTAACCCGAACCCTAACCCAAACCCTAACCCTAAACCTAACCTGAACCCTAACCCTAAACCTAACCCTAACCAAACCCGAACCCTAACCCTAACCCTAACCGAAACCCTAACCCTAACCCTAACCTGAACCCGAACACAAACCCTAACCCCTTACCCGAATCCTAACCCTAACCCGAACCCTAACCCGAACCCTAAACCTAACCCCGAACCCGAACCCTAAACCTAACCCTAACCCGAACACTAACCCGAACCCTAACCCGAACCCGAACCCTAAACCTAACTCTAAACCTAACACTAACCCGAACCCGAACCCTAAACCGAACACTAACACTGACCCTAATCCGAAACCTAACACTAATCTTAACCCTAACCCTAACCCGAACCCGAACCCTAACCCTAACCCTAACCCTAACCCTAACCATAGCCCTAACACTAACCCTAACCCGAACCCTAACCCTAACACTAACCCGAACCCTAACCCTAACCGTAAACCTAACCCTAACCCGAACCCTAACCCTAACCCTAACCCCTAACCCTAACCCTAACCCTAACCCGAACCCTAACCCTAACCCTAACCCTAAACCGAACCCGAACCCTAACCTTAACCCTACCCCTAACCCTAATCCGAACCCTAACTATAACCTAACCCTAACCCGAACCCTAACCTGAAACCTAAACCTAACCCTAACCCGAACCCTAACCCTAACCCTAACCCTAACCCTAACCCTAACCCGAACCCTAACCCGAACACGAACCCTAACCTTAACCCTACCCCTAACCCTAATCCGAACCCTAACCCTAACCTAACCCTAACCCTAACCCTAACCTAACCCCTAACCCTAACCCTAACCCTAAACCTAACCCGAACCCTAACCATAACCCTAACCCTAACCCTAACCCGTACCGGAACCCTAACCCGAACTTTACCCCTAACCCTAATCCGAACCCTAACCCTAACCCTAACCCGAACCCTAACCCTAAGCCGAACCCTAAACCTAACCCTAACCCTAACCCTAACCCGAACCCTAAACCGAACACTAACCCTAACCCTAACCCGAACCCTAACCCTAACCCTAACCCTAACCCTAAACCGAACCCTAACTCTAAACTTAACCGGAACCCTGACCCTAACCCTAACCCGAACCCGAACCCTAACCCCTTCCCCGAATCCTAACCCTAACCCGAACAACCCTAACACGAACCCTAACCATAACCCTAACCCCGAACCCGAACCCCTAACCCTAACCCTACCCCTAACCCGAACCCTAACCCGAATCCTAACCCTAACCCGAACCCGAACCCTAACCCTAACCCGACCCGAACCTAAACCTAACACTAAACCGAACCCTAAAACTAACCTGAACCGTAACCCTAAACCTAACCCGAACCCGAACCTAAACCTAACCCTAACCCGACCCCTAACCGAACCCTAACGCGAACCCTAACCCTAACCCTAACCCTAACCCTAACCCGAACCTTAACCCTAACAATAACCCGAAACCTAACCCTAACCCTAACCCGAACCCTAACCCTAACCCGAACCTAACCCGAACCCTAACCCTAACCCGAACCCGAACCCTAACCCTAACCATAACCCTAACCCTAACCCGAACCCTAAACCGAACCCGAACCCTAACCCGAACACTAACCCTAACCCTAACCCGAACCCTAACCCTAAACCGAACCCTAACCGTAACCCTAAACCTAACCCGAACCCCTAACCCTAACCCCTAATCTAAACCTAACCCTAACCCGAACCCTAACCCTAACCCGAACCCTAACCCTAACCCTAACCCCTAACCCGAACCCTAACCCCTAAACCTAACCCTAACCCCTAACCCTAACCCTAACCCTAACCCTAACTCTAACCCCAACCCGAACCCTAACCCGAACCCTACCCCTTACCCTAATCCGAACCCTAACCCTAACATTAACCCTAACCCTAACCCTAACCCGAACCCGAACCCTAACCCTAACCCTAACCCTAACCGAACCCTAACCCTAACCCGAACCCTGACCCCTAACCCTAACCCTAACCCGAACCCTAACCCTAACCCTACCTCCTAAACCTAACCCTAACCCTAACCCGAACCTAACCCTAACCCGAACCCTAACCCTACCCGAACCCTACCCGAACCCTAACCCTAACCCGAACACGAAGCCTACCCCTAACCCGAACCCTAACCCTAACGCGAACCCTAACCCTAACACTAACCCTATTCCGAAACCGAACCCTAAACCTAACCCAAACCCGAACCCTAACCCTAACCCGAACCTAACCCTAAACCTTACCCTAACCCGAACCCTAAACCAACCCGAACCCTAACCCAAAACCTAAACCTAACACTAACCCGAACCCTAACATTAACCCGAACCCTAACCCTACCCTAACCCGAACCCTAACCCTAAACACTAACCCTAACCCGAACCCTAACCCTAACCGAACTCTAACCCAAACCCTAACCCTAACACTAACCCGAACCCTAACCCAAACCCTAACCCTAACACTAACCTGAACCCTAACCCTAAACCTAACCCTAACCCAAACCTGAACCCTAACCCTAACGGTAACCGGAACCCTAAACCTAACCCTAACCATAACCCGAACCCGAACCCAAACACTAACCCCTTACCGGAATCCTAACCCTAACCCGAACCCTAACCCGAACCCTAACCCTAACCCCGAACCCGAACCCTAACACGAACCCTAACCCTAACCCGAACCCCTAACCCGAACCTCGAACCCTAACCCTTATCCGAACCCTAACCCTAAACCTTACCCGAACCGTAAACCTAAACCCTAACCCTAACCCTAACACGAACCTTAACCCTAAACCTAACCCGAACCTTAAACCTAACCCTAACCCTAACCCTAAACCTAACCATAACCCGAACCCTAACCCTAACCTGAACCCTAACCAGAACCCTAACCCTAACAGTAACCCCGAACCCTAACCCTAACCTAACCCTAACCATAACTCTAACCCTAACCAGAACGGTAACCCTAACCATAACCCCTAACCCTAACCCTAACCCTAAACCTAACCCGAACCCTAACCCTAATCCTATCCCTAACCCTAACCCGAACCCGAACCCTAACTCTAACCCTAAACCTAACCCTAACCCGAACCCGAACCCTAAACCGAACACTAACCCTAACCCTAATCCGAAACCTAACACTAATCTTAACCCTAACCCTAACCCGAACCCGAACCCTAACCCTAACCCTAACCGTAACCCTAAACATAACCCGAACCCTAACCCCTACCGCGAACCCTAACGCCTAACCCTAAACCTAACACTAACCCTGACCCGAACCCTCTAAACCTACCTCCTAAACCTAACCCTACCCTAACCCGAACCCTAACCCTAACTCGAACCCTAACCCTAACCCGAACCCTAACCCGAACCCTAACCCTAACCCGAACCCGAAACCTACCCCTAACCCGAACCCTAACCCTAACCCGAACCCTAAGCCTAACACTAACCCTAACCCGAAACCGAACCCTAACCCGAACCCGAACACTAACCCTAACACTAACCCTAAACCGAACCCGAACCCTAACCCTAACCATAACCCTAAACCTAACCCTAACCCGAACCCTAACCCTAACCCTAACCCGAACCCTAACCCTAACCCTAAACCCTAACCCTAATCCTAACCCTAACCCGAACACTAACCCTAACCCTATCCCTAACCCGAAACCGAACCCTAACCCGAAACCTACCCCTTACCCTAATCCGAACCCAAACCCTAACCTTAACCCTAACCCTAAACCTAACCCGAACCCGAACCCTAACCCTAACCCTGACACTAACCCTAACCCTAACCCGAACCCTTACCCTAACCCGACCCCTAATCCCTAACCCTAACCCTAACCCTAACCTGAACCCTAGCCCTAACCCTACCTCCTAAACCTAACCCTAACCCTACCCCGAACCCTAACCCTAACACGTACCCTAACCCTAACCCGAACACTAACCCGAACCCTAACCCTAACCCGAACCCGAAACCTACCCCTAAACCGAACCCTAACCCTAACGCGAACCCTAACCCTAACACTAACCCTAACCCGAACCCGAACCCTAAACCTAACCCGAACCCGAACCCTAACCCGAACACGAACCCTAACCCTAACACTAACCCTAAACCGAACCCGAACACTAAACCTAACCCTAACCCTAACACTAACCCTAACCCTAACCCGAACCCTAACCCGAACTCGAACCCTAACCCTAACACTAACCCTAACCCGAACCCTAACTCTAACACGAACCCTAACACTAACACGAACCCTAATCCGAACCCTAACCCGAACCCTAACCATAACCCTAACCGGAAACCTAACCCTAACCCGAACCCTAAACCGAACCTAACCCTAACCCGAACCCTAACCCTAACCCTAACCCGAACCCTAACCCGAACCCTAACCCGAACCCGAACCCTAACCCTAAGCCGAACCCTAACCCTAACCCTAACCCTAACTCGAACCCTAACCCGAACACTAACCCTAACCCTAACCCGAACCCTAACCCGAACACTAACCCTAACCCTAACCCGAACCCTAACCCTAACCCTAACCCGAACACTAACCCTAACCCTAACCGTAACCCTAAACCGAACCCTAACCCTAACCTTAACCGGAACCGTGACCCTAACCCTAACCCTAACCCGAACCCTAACACTAACCCTAACCCTAACCCTAAACCGAAACCTAACCCTAACCTTAATCGGAACCCTGACCCTAACCCTAACTCGAACCCGAACCCTAACCCCTTACCCGAATCCAAACCCTAACCCGAACCCTAACACGAACCCTAACCATAACCCTAACCCCGAACCCGAACCCTAACCCTAACCCTACCCCTAACCCGAACCCTAACCCGAACCCTAACCCTAACCCGAACCCGAACCATAACCCTAACCCTAACCAGAACCCTAAACCTAATCCGAACCCTAACCCTAACCCTAACCCTAACCCTAACCCGAACCCTAACCGTAACCCTAACCCGACACCTAACCCGAACGCTAACGCGAATCCTAACCCTAACCCTAACCCTAACCCTAACCCGAATCTTAACCCTAACCCTACCCCGAACCTTAACCCTAACCATAACCCTAACACTAAACCTAACCCCTAACCTGAACCCTAACCCTAACCCTAACCCTAACCCTAACCCGAAACCTAACCCTAACCCTAACCCTAACCCGAACCCTAATCTGAACCCTAACCCTAACCCTAAACCGAACCCTAACCCTAACCCTAACCCTAACCCGAACCCTAACCCTAAACCTAACCGTAACCCTAAACCGAACCCGAACCCTAACCCGAACCCTACACCTAACCCTAATCCGAACCCTAACCCTAACCTAACCCTAACACGAACCCTAACCTGAACCCTAAACCTAACCCTAACCCGAACCCTAACCCTAACCCTAACCCTAACCCGAACCCTAACCCTAACCCTAACCGTAACCCGAAGCCTAACCCTAACCCTAACCCGAACCCTAAACCTAACCCTAAACCTAACCCTAACCCGAACGGTAACCCTAACCCTAACCCTAACCCTAACCCTAACCTTAACCCTAAACCGTACCCTAACTTTAATCCTAACCCTAACCCTAACCCGAACCCGAACCCTAACCCGAACCCTACCCCTAAACCTAATCCGAACCCTAACCCTAACCCTAACCCTAACCCTAACCCGAACCCTAACCCTAAGCCGAACCCTAACCCTAACACTAACCCTAACCCGAAACCTAACCCGAACACTAACCCTAACCCTAACCCGAACCCTAACCCGAACACTAAACCTAACCCTAACCCGAACCCTAACCCTAACCCTAACCGTAACCCGAACCCTAACCCGAACCCTAACCCTAAGCCGAACCCTAAACCTAACCCTAAACCTAACCCTAACCCGAACCCTAACCCGAACACTAACCCTAACCCTAACCCGAACCCTAACCCGAACCCTAACCATAACCCTAACCCTAACCCTAACCCTAACCCGAACCCTATCCCTAAGCCGAACCCTAACCCTAACCCTAACCCTAACCCGAACCCTAACCCGAACACTAACCCTAACCCTAACCCGAACCCTAACCCGAACACTAACCCTAACCCTAACCCGAACCCTAACCCTAACCCTAACCGTAACCCGAACCCTAACCCGTACACTAACCCTAACCCTAACCCGAACCCTAACCCTAACCCTAACCGTAACCCTAAACCGAACCCTAACCCTAACCTTAACCGGAACCGTGACCCTAACCCTAACCCTAACCCGAACCCTAACACTAACCCTAACCCTAACCCTAAACCGAAACCTAACCCTAACCTTAATCGGAACCCTAACCCTAACCCTAACCCGAACCCGAACCCTAACCCCTTACCCGAATCCTAACCCTAACCCGAACCCTAAAACGAACCCTTACCATAACCCTAACCCCGAACCCGAACCCTAACCCTAACCCTACCCCTAACCCGAACCCTAACCCGAATCCTAACCCTAACCCGAACCCGAACCCTAACCCTAACCCGAACCCGAACCCTAAACCTAACACTAACCCGAACCCTAAAACTAACCTGAACCCTAACCCTAAACCTAACCCGAACCCAAAACCTAAACCTAACCCTAACCCGACCCCTAACCCGAACCCTAACGCGAACCCTAAACCTAACCCTAACCCTAACCCTAACCCGAACCTTAAACCTAACAATAACTCGAAACCTAACCCTAACCCTAACCCTAAACCTAAACCAAACCCTAACCCTAATCCTAACCCTAACCCGAACCCTAACCCTAAACCTAACCCGAACCCTAACCCGAACCCTAACCCTAACCCTAACCCGAACCCTAACCCTAACCCTAACCCTAACCCGAACCCTAACCCTAACCATTACCATAACCCTAACCCTAACCCGACCCTAACACTAACCCTAACCCTAACCCTTAACCTAACCCTAACCGTAACCCTAACCCTAACCCGAACCCTAACCCTAACCCGAACCCCTAACACTAACCCTAACCCTAAACCGAACCCTAACCCTAACCCTAACTCTAACCTGAACCCGAACCCTAAACCGAACCCTACACCTTACCCTAATCCGAACCCTAACCCTAACCTTAACCTAACCCTAACAATAACCCGAACCCGAACCCTAACCCTAACCCTAACCCTAACCCTAACCCTAACCCTAACCCTAACGCTATCCCGAACCCTAACCCTAATCCGAACCCTAACCCCTAACCCAACCCTAACCCTAACCCTAACCCGAACCCTAACCGTAACACTACCTCCTAAACCTAACCCTAACCCTAACCCGAACCCTAACCTAACCCGAACCCTAACCCTAACCCGAACCCTAACCCGAACCCTAATCCTAACCCGAACCCGAACCCTACCCCTAACCCGAACCCTAACCCGAACCCTAACCCTAACCCGAACCCTAACCCTAACCTAACCCGAACCCTAACCCTAACCCGAACCCTAACCCGAACCCTAACCCTAACCCGAACCCGAACCCTACCCCTAACCCGAACCCTAACCCTAACGCGAACCCTAACTCTAACACTAACCCTAACCCGAAACCGAACCCTAAACCTAACCCGAACCCTAACCCTAACCAGAACCCTAACCCTAAACCTTACCCTAACCCGAACCCTAACCCAAACCCGAACCCTAACCCGAAACCTAAACCTAACACTAACCCGAACCCTAACAAACCCGAACCCTAACCCTACCCTAACCCGAACCCTAACCCTAACCCTAACCCGAACCCTAACCCTAACCCGAACTCTAACCCTAACCCTAACCCTAACCCTAACCCGAACCCTAACCCTAACCCTAACCCGACCCCTAACACCAACCCTAACGCGAACGCTAAACCTAACCCTAACCCTAACCCTAACCCGACCCTTAACCCTAAACCTATCCCGAACCTTAACCCTAACCCTAACCCTAACCATAAACCTTACCCTAACCCGAACCCTAACCCTAACCTGAACCCTAACCGGAACCCTAACCCTAACCCGAACCCTAACCCCAACCCTAACCCTAACTCTAACCCTAACCCGAACGGTAACCCTAACCCTAACCCCTAACCCTAACCCTAACCCTAAACCTAACCCGAACCCTAACCCTAACCCTATCCCTAACCCTAACCCGAACCCGAACCCTAAACCTAACCCTAAACCTAACCCTAACCCGAACCCGAACCCTAAACCGAACACTTATCCTAACCCTAATCCGAAACCTAACACTAATCTTAACCCTAACCCTAAACCGAACCCGAACCCTAACCCTAACCCTAACACTAACCCTAAATATAACCCGAACCCTAAACCTAACGTGAACCCTAACGCCTAACCCTAAACCTAACCCTAACCCTGACCCGAATCCTAACCCTAAACCTACCTCCTAAAACTAACCCTAACCCTAACCCGAACCCTAACCCTAACCCGAACCCTAACCCTAACCCGAACCCTAACACGAACCCGAACCCTAACCCGAACCCGAACCCTACCCCTAAACCGAACCCTAACCCTAAACCGAACCCTAAGCCTAACACTAACCCTAACCCGAAACCGAACCCTAACCCTAACCCGAACCCGAACCCTAACCCGAACACGAACCCTAAACCTAACACTAACCCTAAACCGAACCCGAACCCTAACCCTAACCCTAACCCTAACCCTAAACGTAAACCTAACCCTAACCCGAACCCTAACCCTAACCCTAACCCCTAACCCTAACCCTAACCGTAAACCTAACCCTAACCCGAACCCTAACCCTAACCCTAACCCCTAACCCTAACCCTAACCCTAACCCGAACCCTAACCCTAACCCTAACCCTAACCCGAACCCGAACCCTAACCTTAACCCTACCCCTAACCCTCATCCGAACCCTAAACCTAACCTAACCCTAACCCGAACCCTAACCTGAACCCTAAACCTAACCCTAACCCGAAACCTAACCCTAACCATAACCCTAACCCTAACCCGAACCCTAACCCTAACCCTAACCCTAACACGAACCCTAACCCTAACCCTTACCCGAAACCTAAACCTAACCCTAACCTTAACCCTAACCCGAACGGTAACCCTAACCCTAACCCCTAACCCTAACCCTAACCCTAAACCTAACCTGAACCCTAACCATAACCTAACCCTAACCCTAACCCGTACCGGAACCCTAACCCGAAACTAACCCCTAACCCTAATCCGAACCCTAACCCTAACCCTAACCCGAACCCTAACCCTAAGCCGAACCCTAAACCTAACCCTAACCCTAACCCTAACCCGAACCCTAACCCGAACACTAACCCTAACCCTAACCCGAACCCTAACCCTAACCCTAACCCTAAACCGAACCCTAAACCTAAACTTAACCGGAACCCTGACCCTAACCCTAACCCGAACCCGAACCCTAACCCCTTACCCGAATCCTAACCCTAACCCGAACCCTAACACGAACCCTAACCATAACCCTTACCCCGAACCCGAACCCTAACCCTAACCCTACCCCTAACCCGAACCCTAACCCGAATCCTAACCCTAACCCGAACCCGAACCCTAACCCTAACCCGAACCCGAACCCTAAACCTAACACTAAACCGAACCCTAAAACTAACCTGAACCGTAACCCTAAACCTAACCCGAACCCGAAACCTAAACCTAAACCTAACCCGACCCCTAACTCGAACCCTAACGCGAACCCTAACCCTAACCCTAACCCTAACCCTAACCCTAACCCGAACCTTAACCCTAACAATAACCCGAAACCTAACCCTAACCCTAACCCTAACCCTAACCCTAAACCAAACCCTAACCCTAACCCTAACCCTAACCCTAACCCGAACCCTAACCCGAACCCTAACCCTAACCCGAAACCGAACCCTAACACTAACCATAACCCTAACCCTAACCCGAACCCTAAACGGAACCCGAACCCTAACCCGAACCCTAACCCTAACCCTAACCCGAACCCTAACCCGAACCCTAACCCTAACCCCGAACCCGAACCCTAACGCTAACCCTAACCCTAACCCGAACACTAACCCGAACCCTAACCCGAACCCGAACCCTAACCCTAATCCGAACCCTAACCCTAACCCTAACCCTAACCCGAACCCTAACCCTAACCCTAACCCGACCCCTAACACCAACCCTAACGCGAACCCTAAACCTAACCCTAACCCTAACCCTAACCCGACCCTTAACCCTAAACCTAACCCGAACCTTAACCCTAACACTAACCCTAACCCTAACCATAAACCTTACCCTAACCCGAACCCTAACCCTAACCTGAACCCTAACCGGAACCCTAACCCTAACCCGAACCCTAACCCTAACCCTAACCCTAACTCTAACCCTAACCCGAACGGTAACCCTAACCCTAACCCCTAACCCTAACCCTAACCCTAAACCTAACCCGAACCCTAACCCTAACCCTAACCCTATCCCTAACCCTAACCCGAACCCGAACCCTAAACCTAACCCTAAACCTAACCCTAACCCGAACCCGAACCCTAAAACGAACACTAACCCTAACCCTAATCCGAAACCTAACACTAATCTTAACCCTAACCCTAAACCGAACCCGAACCCTAACCCTAACCCTAACACTAACCCTAAATATAACCCGAACCCTAAACCTAACGTGAACCCTAACGCCTAACCCTAAACCTAACCCTAACCCTGACCCGAATCCTAACCCTAAACCTACCTCCTAAAACTAACCCTAACCCTAACCCGAACCCTAACCCTAACCGAACCCTAACCCGAACCCGAACACTAACCCTAACACTAACCCTAAACCGAACCCGAAACCTAAAACTAACCATAACCCTAAACCTAACCCTAACCCGAACCCAAAACCTAACCCTAACCCGAAACCGAACCCTAACCCGAAACCTACCCCTTACCCTAATCCGAACCCAAACCCTAACCTTAACCCTAACCCTAACCCTAACCCTAACCCTAACCCGAACTCGAACCCTAACCCTAACCCTGACACTAACCCTAACCGTAACCCGAACCCTTACCCTAACCCGACCCCTAATCCCTAACCCTAACCCTAACCCTAACCCGAACCCTAACCCTAACCCTACCACCTAAACCTAACCCTAACCCTAACCCGAACCCTAACCCTAACACGAACCCTAACCCTAACCCGAACCCTAACCCGAACCCTAACCCTAACCCGAACCCGAAACCTACCCCTAACCCGAACCCTAACCCTAACGCGAACCCTAACCCTAACACTAACCCTAACCCGAACCCGAACCCTAAACCTAACCCGAACCCGAAACCTAACCCGAACCCGAATCCTAACCCTAACACTAACCCTAAACCGAACCCGAACACTAAACCTAACCCTAACCCTAACACTAACCCTAACCCTAACCCGAACCCTAACCCGAACTCGAACCCTAACCCTAACCCTAACCCTAACCCGAACCCTATCTCTAACACGAACCCTAACACTAACCGGAACCCTAATCTGAACCCTAACCCGAACCCTACCCTAACCCTAACCGGAACCCTAACCCTAACCCGAACCCTAAACCGAACTCTAACCCTAACCCGAACCCTAACCCTAACCCTAACCCGGACCCTAACCCGAACCCTAACCCGAACCCGAACCCTAACCCGAACACGAACCCTAAACCTAACACTAACCCTAAACCGAACCCGAACCCTAAACCGAACCCTAACCCTAACCCTAACCCTAAACGTAAACCTAACCCTAACCCGAACCCTAACCCTAACCCTAACCCCTAACCCTAACCCTAACCGTAAACCTAACCCTAACCCGAACCCTAACCCTAACCCTAACCCCTAACCCTAACCCTAACCCTAACCCGAACCCTAACCCTAACCCGAACCCTAACCCGAACCCGAACCCTAACCTTAACCCTACCCCTAACCCTCATCCGAACCCTAACCCTAACCTAACCCTAACCCGAACCCTAACCTGAACCCTAAACCTAACCTTAACCCGAAACCTAACCCTAACCATAACCCTAACCCTAACCCGAACCTTAACCCTAACCCTAACCCTAACACGAACCCTAACCCTAACCCTTACCCGAAACCTAAACCTAACCCTAACCTTAACCCTAACCCGAACGGTAACCCTAACCCTAACCCCTAACCCTAACCCTAACCCTAAACCTAACCTGAACCCTAACCATAACCTAACCCTAACCCTAACCCGTACCGGAACCCTAACCCGAAACTAACCCCTAACCCTAATCCGAACCCTAACCCTAACCCTAACCCGAACCCTAACCCTAAGCCGAACCCTAAACCTAACCCTAACCCTAACCCTAACCCGAACCCTAACCCGAACACTAACCCTAACCCTAACCCGAACCTTAACCCTAACCCTAACCCTAAACCGAACCCTAAACCTAAACTTAACCGGAACCCTGACCCTAACCCTAACCCGAACCCGAACCCTAACCCCTTACCCGAATCCTAACCCTAACCCGAACCCTAACACGAACCCTAACCATAACCCTTACCCCGAACCCGAACCCTAACCCTAACCCTACCCCTAACCCGAACCCTAACCCGAATCCTAACCCTAACCCGAACCCGAACCCTAAACCTAACCCGAACCCGAACCCTAAACCTAACACTAAACCGAACCCTAAAACTAACCTGAACCGTAACCCTAAACCTAACCCGAACCCGAAACCTAAACCTAAACCTAACCCGACCCCTAACTCGAACCCTAACGCGAACCCTAACCCTAACCCTAACCCTAACCCTAACCCTAACCCGAACCTTAACCCTAACAATAACCCGAAACCTAACCCTAACCCTAACCCTAACCCTAACCCTAAACCAAACCCTAACCCTAACCCTAAAACTAACCCTAACCCGAACCCTAACCCGAACCCTAACCCTAACCCGAAACCGAACCCTAACACTAACCATAACCCTAAACCTAACCCGAACCCTAAACGGAACCCGAACCCTAACCCGAACCCTAACCCTAACCCTAACCCGAACCCTAACCCGAACCCTAACCCTAACCCCGAACCCGAACCCTAACGCTAACCCTAACCCTAACCCGAACACTAACCCGAACCCTAACCCGAACCCGAACCCTAACCCTAATCCGAACCCTAACCCTAACCCTAACCCTAACCCGAACCCTAACCCTAACCCTAACCCGACCCCTAACACCAACCCTAACGCGAACCCTAAACCTAACCCTAACCCTAACCCTAACCCGACCCTTAACCCTAAACCTAACACGAACCTTAACCCTAACCCTAACCCTAACCCTAACCATAAACCTTACCCTAACCCGAACCCTAACCCTAACCTGAACCCTAACCGGAACCCTAACCCTAACCCGAACCCTAACCCTATCCTCTAACCCTAACTCTAACCCTAACCCGAACGGTAACCCTAACCCTAACCCCTAACCCTAACCCTAACCCTAAACCTAACCCGAACCCTAACCCTAACCCTAACCCTATCCCTAACCCTAACCCGAACCCGAACCCTAAACCTAACCCTAAACCTAACCCTAACCCGAACCCGAACCCTAAACCGAACACTAACCCTAACCCTAATCCGAAACCTAACACTAATCTTAACCCTAACCCTAAACCGAACCCGAACCCTAACCCTAACCCTAACACTAACCCTAAATTTAACCCGAACCCTAAACCTAACGTGAACCCTAACGCCTAACCCTAAACCTAACCCTAACCCTGACCCGAATCCTAACCCTAAACCTACCTCCTAAAACTAACCCTAACCCTAACCCGAACCCTAAACCTAACCCGAACCCTAACCCTAACCCGAACCCTAACACGAACCCGAACCCTAACCCGAACCCGAACCCTACCCCTAACCCGAACCCTAACCCTAAACCGAACCCTAAGCCTAACACTAACCCTAACCCGAAACCGAACCCTAACCCTAACCCGAACCCGAACCCTAACACGAACACGAACCCTAAACCTAACACTAACCCTAAACCGAACCCGAACCCTAACCCTAACCCTAACCATAACCCTAACCCTAACCCTAACCCGAACCCTAACCCTAACCCTAACCCGAACCCTAACCCTAACCGTAAACCTAACCCTAACCCGAACCCTAACCCTAACCCTAACCCCTAACCCAAACCCTAACCCTAACCCGAACCCTAACCCTAACCCTAACCCTAACCCTAACCCGAACCCGAACCCTAACCTTAACCCTACCCCTAACCCTCATCCGAACCCTAACCCTAACCTAACCCTAACCCGAACCCTAACCTGAACCCTAAACCTAACCCTAACCCGAACCCTAACCCTAACCCTAACCCTAACCCTAACCCGAACCCTAACCCTAACCCTAACCCTAACACGAACCTTAACCCTAACCCTTACCCGAACCCTAAACCTAACCCTAACCTTAACCCTAACCCGAACGGTAACCCTAACCCTAACCCCTAACCCTAAACCTAACCCGAACCCTAACCATAACCTAACCCTAACCCTAACCCGTACCGGAACCCTAACCCGAAACTAACCCCTAACCCTAATCCGAACCCTAACCCTAACCCTAACCCGAACCCTAACCCTAAGCCGAACCCTAAACCTAACCCTAACCCTAACCCTAACCCGAACCCTAACCCGAACACTAACCCTAACCCTAACCCGAACCCTAACCCTAACCCTAACCCTAAACCGAACCCTAAACCTAAACTTAACCGGAACCCTGACCCTAACCCTAACCCGAACCCGAACCCTAACCCCTTACACGAATCCTAACCCTAACCCGAACCCTAACACGAACCCTAACCATAACCCTAACCCCGAAATCGAACCCTAACCCTAACCCTACCCCTAACCCGAACCCTAACCCGAATCCTAACCCTAACCCGAACCCGAACCCTAACCCTAACCCGAACCCGAACCCTAAACCTAACACTAAACCGAACCCTAAAACTAACCTGAACCGGAACCCTAAACCTAACCCGAACCCGAAACCTAAACCTAAACCTAACTCGACCCCTAACCCGAACCCTAACGCGAACCCTAACCCTAACCCTAACCCTAACCCTAACCCTAACCCGAACCTTAACCCTAACAATAAACCGAAACCTAACCCTAACCCTAACCCTAACCCTAACCCTAACCCTAACCCTAAACCAAACCCTAACCCTAACCCTAACCCTAACTTGAACCCTAACCCAAACCCTAACCCGAACCCTAACCCTAACCCGAACCCGAACCCTAACACTAACCATAACCCTAACCCTAACCCGAACCCTAAACGGAACCCGAACCCTAATCCGAACCCTAACCCTAACCCTAACACGAACCCTAACCCTAACCCTAACCCTAACCGTAACCCTAACCCTAACCCGAACCCTAACCCTAACCCTAACCCCTAACCCTAAACCTAACCCTAACCCGAACCCTAACCCTAACCCGAACCCTAACCCTAACCCTAACCCCTAACCCGAACCCTAACCCCTAAACCTAACCCTAACCCTAACCCTAACCCGAACCCTAACCCTAACCCTAACTCTAACCCGAACCCGAACCCTAACCCGAACCCTACCCCTTACCCTAATCCGAACAGTAATATTAACATTAACCCTAACCCTAACCCTAACCCGAAGCCGAACCCTAACCCTAACCCTAACCCTAACCCTAACCCTAACCCTAACCCCTAACCCTAAACCTAACCCTAACCCTAACCCGAACCCTACCCGAACCCTAACCCTAACCCGAACCCGAACCCTACCCCTAACCCGAACCCTAACCCTAACGCGAACCCTAACCCTAACACTAACCCTAACCCGAAACCGAACCCTAAACCTAACCCGAACCCGAACCCTAACCCTAACACGAACCCTAACCCTAAACCTTACCCTAACCCGAACCAAAAACCAAACCCGAACCCTAACCCAAAACCTAAACCTAACACTAACCCGAACCCTAACATTAACCCGAACCCTAACCCTACCCTAACCCGAACCCTAACCCTAACCCTAACCATAACCCGAACCCTAACCCTAACCCGAAATCTAACCCTAACCCTAACCCTAACCCTAACCCGAACCCTAACCCAAACCCTAACCCTAACACTAACCTGAACCCTAACCCTAAACCTAACCCTAACCCAAACCCGAATCCTAACCCTAACCCTAACCGGAACCCTAAACCGAACACTAACCCTAACCATAATCCGAAACCTAACACTAATCTTAACCCTAACCCTAACCCTAACCCGAACCCGAACCCTAACCCTAACCCTAACCCTAACCCTAAACATAACCCGAACCCTAAACCTAACGCGAACCCTAACGCCTAACCCTAAAACTAACACTAACCCTGACCCGAACCCTAACCCTAAACCTACCTCCTAAACCTAACCCTACCCTAACCCGAATCCTAACCCTAACTCGAACCCTAACCCTAACCCTAACCCGAACCCTAACCCTAACCCGAACCCGAAACCTACCCCTAACCCGAACCCTAACCCTAACCCGAACCCTAAGCCTAACACTAACCCTAACCCGAAACCGAACCCTAACCCGAACCCGAACACTAACCCTAACACTAACCCTAAACCGAACCCGAAACCTAAAACTAACCATAACCCTAAACCTAACCCTAACCCGAACCCTAAACCTAACCCTAACCCGAAACCGAACCCTAACCCGAAACCTACCCCTTACCCTAATCCGAACCCAAACCCTAACCTTAACCCTAACCCTAACCCTAACCCTAACCCTAACCCGAACCCGAACCCTAACCCTAACCCTGACACTAACCCTAACCGTAACCCGAACCCTTACCCTAACCCGACCCCTAATCCCTAACCCTAACCCTAACCCTAACCCGAACCCTAACCCTAACCCTACCACCTAAACCTAACCCTAACCCTAACCCGAACCCTAACCCTAACACGAACCCTAACCCTAACCCGAACCCTAACCCGAACCCTAACCCTAACCCGAACCCGAAACCTACCCCTAACCCGAACCCTAACCCTAACGCGAACCCTAACCCTAACACTAACCCTAACCCGAACCCGAACCCTAAACCTAACCCGAACCCGAAACCTAACCCGAACCCGAATCCTAACCCTAACACTAACCCTAAACCGAACCCGAACACTAAACCTAACCCTAACCCTAACACTAACCCTAACCCTAACCCGAACCCTAACCCGAACTCGAACCCTAACCCTAACCCTAACCCTAACCCGAACCCTATCTCTAACACGAACCCTAACACTAACCGGAACCCTAATCTGAACCCTAACCCGAACCCTACCCTAACCCTAACCGGAACCCTAACCCTAACCCGAACCCTAAACCGAACTCTAACCCTAACCCGAACCCTAACCCTAACCCTAACCCGGACCCTAACCCGAACCCTAACCCGAACCCGAACCCTAACCCGAAACCTACCCCTAACCCTAATCCGAACCCTAAACCTAAACCTAACCCTAACCCTAACCCGAAACCTAACTCGAACCCAAACCCTAACCCTAACCCGAATCCTAAACCGAACCCAACCCTAACCCGAACCCTAACCCTAACCCGATTTCTAACCCTAACACTAACCCTAACGCGAAACCTAAACCTAACCCAAACCTTAACCCTAAACCTAACCCGAACCCTAACCAGAACCCTAACCCTAACCCTAACCCTAACCCTAACCCGAACCCTAACCCTAAACCTAACTCGAACCCTAACCCAAACCCGAACCCTAACCCTAACCCTAACCCGAACCCTAACCCTAACTCGAACCCAAACCCTAACCCTAACCCGAAACCTAAACCGAACCCAACCCTAACCCGAAAACTAACCCTAACCCGATCCCTAACCCTAACACTAACCCTAACGCGAAACCTAAACCTAACCCAAACCTTAACCCTAAACCTAACCCGAACCCTAACCAGAACCCTAACCCTAACCCTAACCCGAAACCTAACCCTAACCCGAAACCTAACCCTAACCCTACCCCGAAACCTACCTAACCCTAACCCGAACCCTAACCGTAAACCGAACCCTAACCCTAACCCTAAACCTAACCCTAAACCGAACCCTAACCCTTACCCTAACCCGAACCCTAACCCTAACCCGAACCCGAACCCTAACCCTAACCCTTAACTAACCCTAACCCTAACCCGAAACTTAACCCGAACCCTAACCCTAACCCGAACCCTAACCATAACCCTAACCCGAACACTAACCCTAAACCGAACCCTAACCCTAACCCTAACCCTAACCCTAAACCGAACCCTAACCCTAACCCTAACCTAACCCTAATCCGAACCCTAAACCTAACCCTAACACTAACCTTAACCCTAAACCGAACCCTAAACCTAACCCTTACCCTAAACCTAACCCGAACCCGAACCCTAACACTAACCCCTAACCCGAACACTAACCCTAAACCGAAACCTAACCCTAACCCGAAACCTAACCCTAACACGAACCCTAACCTAACCCTAATCCGAACCCTAAAGCTAACCCTAACCCTAACCCTAACACTAACCACTAACCCTAACCCGAACCCTAACCCGAACCCTAACATGAACACTAACCCCTAACCCTAACCCGAAACCGAACCCTAACCCGAACCCTAACCCTAACCCTAACCCGAACCCGAACCCTAACCCGAACCCTAACCCTAACCCGAACCCTAACCCTTACCCTAACCCTAAACCTAACCCTAACCCGAACCCTAAACCTAACCCTAACCCTAACCCTAACCCTAACCCGAACCCTAACCCTAACGCGAACCCTAACCCTAACACTAACCCTAACCCGAAACCGAACCCTAAACCTAACCCGAACCCGAACCCTAACCCTAACACGAACCCTAACCCTAAACCTTACCCTAACCCGAACCAAAAACCAAACCCGAACCCTAACCCAAAACCTAAACCTAACACTAACCCGAACCCTAACATTAACCCGAACCCTAACCCTACCCTAACCCGAACCCTAACCCTAACCCTAACCATAACCCGAACCCTAACCCTAACCCGAAATCTAACCCTAACCCTAACCCTAACCCTAACCCGAACCCTAACCCAAACCCTAACCCTAACACTAACCTGAACCCTAACCCTAAACCTAACCCTAACCCAAACCCGAATCCTAACCCTAACCCTAACCGGAACCCTAAACCGAACACTAACCCTAACCATAATCCGAAACCTAACACTAATCTTAACCCTAACCCTAACCCTAACCCGAACCCGAACCCTAACCCTAACCCTAACCCTAACCCTAAACATAACCCGAACCCTAAACCTAACGCGAACCCTAACGCCTAACCCTAAAACTAACACTAACCCTGACCCGAACCCTAACCCTAAACCTACCTCCTAAACCTAACCCTACCCTAACCCGAATCCTAACCCTAACTCGAACCCTAACCCTAACCCTAACCCGAACCCTAACCCTAACCCGAACCCGAAACCTACCCCTAACCCGAACCCTAACCCTAACCCGAACCCTAAGCCTAACACTAACCCTAACCCGAAACCGAACCCTAACCCGAACCCGAACACTAACCCTAACACTAACCCTAAACCGAACCCGAAACCTAAAACTAACCATAACCCTAAACCTAACCCTAACCCGAACCCTAAACCTAACCCTAACCCGAAACCGAACCCTAACCCGAAACCTACCCCTTACCCTAATCCGAACCCAAACCCTAACCTTAACCCTAACCCTAACCCTAACCCTAACCCTAACCCGAACCCGAACCCTAACCCTAACCCTGACACTAACCCTAACCGTAACCCGAACCCTTACCCTAACCCGACCCCTAATCCCTAACCCTAACCCTAACCCTAACCCGAACCCTAACCCTAACCCTACCACCTAAACCTAACCCTAACCCTAACCCGAACCCTAACCCTAACACGAACCCTAACCCTAACCCGAACCCTAACCCGAACCCTAACCCTAACCCGAACCCGAAACCTACCCCTAACCCGAACCCTAACCCTAACGCGAACCCTAACCCTAACACTAACCCTAACCCGAACCCGAACCCTAAACCTAACCCGAACCCGAAACCTAACCCGAACCCGAATCCTAACCCTAACACTAACCCTAAACCGAACCCGAACACTAAACCTAACCCTAACCCTAACACTAACCCTAACCCTAACCCGAACCCTAACCCGAACTCGAACCCTAACCCTAACCCTAACCCTAACCCGAACCCTATCTCTAACACGAACCCTAACACTAACCGGAACCCTAATCTGAACCCTAACCCGAACCCTACCCTAACCCTAACCGGAACCCTAACCCTAACCCGAACCCTAAACCGAACTCTAACCCTAACCCGAACCCTAACCCTAACCCTAACCCGGACCCTAACCCGAACCCTAACCCGAACCCGAACCCTAACCCGAAACCTACCCCTAACCCTAATCCGAACCCTAAACCTAAACCTAACCCTAACCCTAACCCGAAACCTAACTCGAACCCAAACCCTAACCCTAACCCGAATCCTAAACCGAACCCAACCCTAACCCGAACCCTAACCCTAACCCGATTTCTAACCCTAACACTAACCCTAACGCGAAACCTAAACCTAACCCAAACCTTAACCCTAAACCTAACCCGAACCCTAACCAGAACCCTAACCCTAACCCTAACCCTAACCCTAACCCGAACCCTAACCCTAAACCTAACTCGAACCCTAACCCAAACCCGAACCCTAACCCTAACCCTAACCCGAACCCTAACCCTAACTCGAACCCAAACCCTAACCCTAACCCGAAACCTAAACCGAACCCAACCCTAACCCGAAAACTAACCCTAACCCGATCCCTAACCCTAACACTAACCCTAACGCGAAACCTAAACCTAACCCAAACCTTAACCCTAAACCTAACCCGAACCCTAACCAGAACCCTAACCCTAACCCTAACCCGAAACCTAACCCTAACCCGAAACCTAACCCTAACCCTACCCCGAAACCTACCTAACCCTAACCCGAACCCTAACCGTAAACCGAACCCTAACCCTAACCCTAAACCTAACCCTAAACCGAACCCTAACCCTTACCCTAACCCGAACCCTAACCCTAACCCGAACCCGAACCCTAACCCTAACCCTTAACTAACCCTAACCCTAACCCGAAACTTAACCCGAACCCTAACCCTAACCCGAACCCTAACCATAACCCTAACCCGAACACTAACCCTAAACCGAACCCTAACCCTAACCCTAACCCTAACCCTAAACCGAACCCTAACCCTAACCCTAACCTAACCCTAATCCGAACCCTAAACCTAACCCTAACACTAACCTTAACCCTAAACCGAACCCTAAACCTAACCCTTACCCTAAACCTAACCCGAACCCGAACCCTAACACTAACCCCTAACCCGAACACTAACCCTAAACCGAAACCTAACCCTAACCCGAAACCTAACCCTAACACGAACCCTAACCTAACCCTAATCCGAACCCTAAAGCTAACCCTAACCCTAACCCTAACACTAACCACTAACCCTAACCCGAACCCTAACCCGAACCCTAACCTGAACACTAACCCCTAACCCTAACCCGAAACCGAACCCTAACCCGAACCCTAACCCTAACCCTAACCCGAACCCGAACCCTAACCCGAACCCTAACCCTAACCCGAACCCTAACCCTTACCCTAACCCTAAACCTAACCCTAACCCGAACCCTAAACCTAACCCTAACCCTAACCCTAACCCTAACCCGAACCCTAACCCTCACTCGAACCCTAACTCTAACCCGAACACTAAACCGAACCTTACCCGAAACCTAACCCTAACCCTAACCCGAACCGTAACCCTAACCCTAAACCTAACCCGAACCCTAACCCTAACCCTAACCCTAACCCGAACCCTAACTCTAACGCGAACCCTAAACCGAATCCTAACCCGAACCCTAAACCTAACCCTAACCCGAACCGTAACCCTAACCCTAAACCTAACCCGAACCCTAACCCTAACCCTAACCCTAAACCTAACCCGAACCCTAACCCTAACCCTAACCCGACCCCTAACCCGAACACTAACACGAACCCTAAACCTAAACCTAACCCTAACCCTAACACGAACCCTAACCCTAAACCTAACCCGAACCCTAACCCTAAACCGAACCCTAACCCTAACCCTAACCCGACCCCTAACCCGAACCCTAACACGAACACTAACCCTAACCCAAACCCTAACCCTAACCCTAAACCGAACTCTAACCCGAACCCTAAACCGAACTCTAACCCAAACCCAAACCCTAACCCTAACCCGAACCGTAACCCTAAACCTAACCCTAACCAGAACCCTAACCCTAACCCTAACCCGAACCCTAACCCTAATCCTAATCCGACCCCTAACCCGAACCCTAACACGAAGCCTAAACCTAACCCTAACCCTAACCCTAAACCAAACCCTAACCCTAACCCTAACCCGAACCCTAAACCTAACCCGAACCCTAACCCGAACCCTAAACCGAACCCTAACCCTAACCCGAACCCGAACCCTAACCCTAACCTGAAACCTAACCCGAACCCTAATCCTAACCCTAACCCTAAACCTAACCCTAACCCTAACCCAAACCCGAACCCTAACCCGAACCCTAACCCTAACCCGAACCCGAACCCTAACCCTAACCCTTAACTAACCCTAACCCTAACCCGAACCCTAAACCGAAACCTAACCCTAACCAAACCTGAACACTAACCCCTAAACCTAACCCGAACCCTAACCCTAGCCGAACCCTAACCCTAACCCTAACCCGAACCCTAAGTCTAACCCGAACCTTAAACCTAACCCTAACCCTAACCCGAACACTAACCCTAAACCGAAACCTAACCCTAACCCTAACCCTAACCCTAACCCGAACCCTAACCCTAACCCTAACCTAACCCTAATCCGAACCCTAACCCTAAACCTAACCCTAACCCTAACCCTAACACTAACCCTAACCCTAAACCGACACCTAACCCGAACCCTAACACGAACCCTAACCCTAACCCTAACTCTAACCCGAACCCTAACCCTAACCTAACCCTAATCCCAACCCTAACCCTAAACCTAACCCTAACCCTAACCCTAACACGAACCCAAACCCTAACCCTAATACGAATCCTAACCCTAACCCTAACCCTAACCCTACCCGAACCCTAACCCTAACCCGAACCCTCACCCTAACCCTAACCCGAACACTAACCCTAAACCGAAACCTAACCCTAAACCTAACCCTAACCCGAACCCTACCCCTAACCCTAACCTAACCCTAATCCGAACCCTAACCCTAAACCTAACCCTAACCCTAACCCTAACCCTAACCCTAACCCTAACCCTAACCCGACCCCTAACCGGAACCCTAACACGAAACCTAAATCTAACCCTAACCCTAACCCTAACCCAAACCCTAACCCTAACCCTAACCCGAACCCTAACCCTAACCCGAACCCTAACCCTAACCCGAACCCTAACTCTAATGCGAACCCTAAACCGAACCCTAACCCGAACCCTAAACCTAACCCTAACCCGAACCGTAACCCTAACCCTAAACCTAACCCGAACCCTAACCCTAACCCTAACCCTAAACCTAACCCGATCCCTAACCCTAACCCTAACCCGACCCCTAACCCGAACCCTAACACGAACCCTAAACCTAAACCTAACCCTAACCCTAACCCGAAACCTAACCCTAACCCTAACCCGAACCCTAACCCTAAACCGAACCCTAACCCTAACCCTAACCCGACCCCTAACCCGAACCCTAACACGAACACTAACCCTAACCCAAACCCTAACCCTAACCCTAAACCGAACTCTAACCCGAACCCTAAACCGAACCCTAACCCAAACCCAAACCCTAACCCTAACCCGAACCGTAAACCTAACCCTAACCCTAACCCGAACCCTAACCCTAACCCTAACCCGAACCCTAACCCTAATCCTAAAACGACCCCTAACCCGAACCCTAACACGAAGCCTAAACCTAACCCTAAACCTAACCCTAACCCAAACCCTAACCCTAACCCTAACCCGAACCCTAAACCTAACCCGAACCCTAACCCGAACCCTAAACCGAACCCTAACCCTAACCCGAACCCGAAACCTAACCCTAACCTGAAACCTAACCCGAACCCTAATCCTAACCCTAACCCTAAACCTAACCCTAACCCTAACCCAAACCCGAACCCTAACCCGAACCCTACCCCTAACCCTAATCCGAAACCTAACCCTAACCCTAAACCTAACCCTAACCCGAACCCGAACCCTAACCCTAACCCGAACCGGAACCCGAACCCTAAACCTAAACCGAACCCTAACCCTAACCCGAACCCTAACCCTACCCGAAACCTAACACTAACCCTAACCCGAACCCGAACCCGAACCCTAACCTTAACCCTAACCCGAACCCTAACCCTAACCCGAACCCTAACCCGAACCCGATCAATAACCCGAACCCGAACCCTAACCCTAACCCTAACTCTAACCCAAACCCTAAACCGAACCCTAACTCGAACCCTAAAACTAACCCGAAACCGAAACCGAACCCTACACCTAACCCTAACACGAACCCGAAACCTAAACCTAAACCTAACCCGAACCCTAACCCTAACCCGAACCCTAACCCTAACCCTAACCCTGAACCCGGAACCTAACCCTAAACCTAACCCTAACCCGAACCCTAACCCGAACCCTAACCCGAACCCCAACCCTAACCCTAACCCGAACCCGAACCCGAACCCTAACCCTAACCCGAACCCTAACCCTAACCCGACCCTAACCATAACCCTAACCCTAACCCGAACCCTAACCTTAACCCTAACCCGACCCCTAACCCGAACCCTAACATGAACCCTAAACCTAACCCTAACCCTAACCATAAACCGAACCCTAACCCTAAACCTAACCCGAACCCTAACCCTAACACGAACCCTAACCCTAACACTAACCCTTAAGCGAAACCTAAACCTAACCCAAACCTTAACCCTAAACCTAACCCGAACCCTAACCAGAACCCTAACCATAACCCTAACCCGAACCCTAACCCTAACCCGAAACCTAACCCTTACCCTAACCCGAAACCTAACCCTAACCCTAACCCGACCCTAACCGTAAACCGAACCCTAACCCTAACCCTAAACCTAACCCTAAACCGAACCCTAACCCTAACCCTATCCCGAACCCTAAACCGAAACCTAACCCTAACCAAACCTGAACACTAACCCCTAAACCTAACCCGAACACTAACCCTAGCCGAACCCTAACCCTAACCCTAACCCGAAACCTAAGCCTAACCCGAACCTTAACCCTAACCCTAACCCTAACCCGAACACTAACCCTAAACCGAAACCTAACCCTAACCCTAACCCTAACCCTAACCCGAACCCTAACCCTAACCCTAACCTAACCCTAATCCGAACCCTAACCCTAAACCTAACCCTAACCCTAACCCTAACACTAACCCTAACCCTAAACCGACACCTAACCCGAACCCTAACACGAACCCTAACCCTAACCCTAACCCTAACCCTAACCCGAACCCTAACCCAAACCTAACCCTAATCCCAACCCTAACCCTAAACCTAACCCTAAACCTAACCCTAACACGAACCCTAACCCTAACCCTAATCCGAATCCTAACCCTATCCCTAACCCTAACCCTACCCGAACCCTAACCCTAACCCGAACCCTAACCCTAACCCTAACCCGAACACTAACCCTAAACCGAAACTTAACCCTAACCCTAACCCTAACCCGAACCCTAACCCTAACCCTAACCTAACCCTAATCCGAACCCTAACCCTAAACCTAACCCTAACCCTAACCCTAACCCTAACCCTAACCCTAACCCGACCCAAACCCGAACCCTAACACGAAAACTAAATCTAACCCTA
>JAVLSZ010000083.1:892500-895000 GCA_032313775.1 Urocyon cinereoargenteus
ACCCCTAACCCTAACCCGAACACTAACCCTAAACCGAAACTAACCCTAACCCTAACCCTAACCCTAACCCGAACCCTAACCCTAACCCTAACCTAACCATAATCCGAACCCTAACCCTAAACCTAACCCTAACCCTAAACCTAACACTAACCCTAACCCTAAGCCGACCCCTAACCCGAACCCTAACACGAAACCTAAACCTAACCCTAACCCTAACCCTAAACCGAACCCTAACCCTCACCCTAACCCGAACCCTAACCCTAACCCGAACCCTAACCCTAACCCTAACCCGAACCCTAACCCTAACCCGAACCAGAGCCCTAACCCTAACCCGAAACCTAACCCGAACCCTAACCCTAACCCTAACCCTAAACCTAACCCTAACCCTAACCCAAACCCGAACCCTAACCGGAACCCTACCCCTAACCCTAATCCGAACCCTAACCCGAACGCTAACCGTAACCCGAAACCTAACCTTACCCGAAACCTAACCCTAAACCTAACCCGAACCCGAACCCGAACCCTAACCCTAACCCGAACCCTAACCCGAACCCTAACCCGAACCCCAACCCTAACCCTAACCCTAACCCGAATCCGAACCCGAACCCTAACCCGAACCCTAACCCTAACCCTAACCCGACCCTATCCATAACCCTAACCCTAACCCGAACCCTAACCCTAACCCTAACACGAACCCTAACCCGAACACTAACACGAACCCTAACCCTAACCATAACCCTAACCCGAACCCTAACCCTAACCCTAACCCGAACCCTAACCCTAACCCGAACCCTAACCCTAACCCTAACCCGACCCTAACCCTAACTCGAACCCGAACCCTAACCCTAACCCGAAACCTAAACCGAACCCAACCCTAACCCGAACCCTAACCCTAACCCGATCCCTAACCCTAACACTAACCCTAACGCGAAACCTAAACCTAACCCAAACCTTAACCTAAAACCTAACACGAACCCTAACCAGAACCCTAACCCTAACCCGAACCCTAACCCTAACCCGAACCCGAACCCTAACCCTCACCCTAACCCTAACTCGAACCCTAACTCTAACCCGAACCCTAAACCAAACCCTAACCCGAAACCTAACCCTAACCCTAACCCGAACCGTAACCCTATCCCTAACCCTAACCCGAAACCTAACCCTAACCCTAACCCGAACCCTAACCCTAACCCTAACCCGAACCCTAACCGTAACCCTAACCCGAACCCTAACCCGAAACCTAACCCAAACCCTAACCCTAACCCTAACCCGAACCCTAAACCTAACCCTAACCGGAACCCTAGCCCTAACCCTAAGCCGAACCCGAACCCTAACCATTTACCCGAATCCTAACCATAACCCGAACCCTAACCCGAAACCTAACCCTAACCCTTAACCCGAACCCGAACCCTAAACCTATCCCAAACCCTAACCCGAACCCTAACCCTAACCCTAACCCGAACCCTAACCCTAACCCTAACCCGAACCCTAACCCTAACCCGAACCCTAAACCTAACCCTAACCCGAACCCTAACCCTAACCCGAAACTGAACCCTAACCCAAAACCTAACCCGAACCCAACCCTAACCCGAACCCTAACCCTAAGCCGAAACCTAACCCTAACCCTAAACTAACCCGAAACCTAAACCTAAACCGAACCCTAACCACAAACCTAACCCGAACCCAAACCCGAACCCTAACCCTAACCCTATCCCGAACCCTAAACCTAACCCTAACTCGAAACCTAACCGTAACCGAACCCTAACCCTAACCCTAATCCTAACCCGAACCCTAACCCTAAACCTAACCCGAACCCTAACCCGAACCCTAACCCTAACCCTAACCTGAACACTAACCCCTAACCCTAACCCGAATCCGAACCCTAACCCTAACCCTACCGCTAACCCTAAACCTAACCAACCCGAACCCTAACCCTAACCCGAACCCTAACGCGAACCCTAACCCGAACCCTAACCCTAACCCTAACCTAACCCTAATCCAAACCCTAACCCTAACCCTAAACCTAACCCTAACCCTAACCCCAAACCTAACCCTAACACTAACCCTAACCCGAACCCTAACCCTAACCCTAAACCTAACCCTAACCCTAACCCTAACCCAAACCCGAACCCTAACCCTAACCCCTAACCCGTACCCTAAACCTAACCCGAACCCTAACCCTAACCCAAACCCTAACCCTAACCCGGACCCTAACCTAACCCTAATCCGAAACCTAACCCTAACCCTAACCCTAACACTAACCCCTAACCCTAACCCTAACCCTAACCCCCACACTACCCCTAACACTAACCCTAACACTAACCCGATCCCTAAACCTAACCCTAACCCTAACCCTAACCCTAACCCTAATCCGAACCCTACCCCTAACCCTAATCCGAACCCTAACCCTAACCCTAAACCTAACCCTAACCCGAACCCGAACACTAAAACTAACCCTAACCAGAACCCGAACCCTAACACAAACCCGAACCCTAACCCT
>JAVLSZ010000083.1:900000-927500 GCA_032313775.1 Urocyon cinereoargenteus
AAACCTAACCCTAACCCTAACCCTAACCCGAACCCTACCCCTAACCCTAACCTAACCCTAATCCGAACCCTAACCCTAAACCTAACCCTAACCCTAACCCTAACCCTAACCCTAACCCTAACCCGACCCCTAACCGGAACCCTAACACGAAACCTAAATCTAACCCTAACCCTAACCCTAACCCAAACCCTAACCCTAACCCTAACCCGAACCCTAACCCTAACCCGAACCCTAACCCTAAACCGAACCCTAACTCTAATGCGAACCCTAAACCGAACCCTAACCCGAACCCTAAACCTAACCCTAACCCGAACCGTAACCCTAACCCTAAACCTAACCCGAACCCTAACCCTAACCCTAACCCTAAACCTAACCCGATCCCTAACCCTAACCCTAACCCGACCCCTAACCCGAACCCTAACACGAACCCTAAACCTAAACCTAACCCTAACCCTAACCCGAACCCTAACCCTAACCCTAACCCGAACCCTAACCCTAAACCGAACCCTAACCCTAACCCTAACCCGACCCCTAACCCGAACCCTAACACGAACACTAACCCTAACCCAAACCCTAACCCTAACCCTAAACCGAACTCTAACCCGAACCCTAAACCGAACCCTAACCCAAACCCAAACCCTAACCCTAACCCGAACCGTAAACCTAACCCTAACCCGAACCCTAACCCTAATCCTAAACCGACCCCTAACCCGAACCCTAACACGAAGCCTAAACCTAACCCTAACCCTAACCCTAACCCAAACCCTAACCCTAACCCTAACCCGAACCCTAAACCTAACCCGAACCCTAACCCGAACCCTAAACCGAACCCTAACCCTAACCCGAACCCGAAACCTAACCCTAACCTGAAACCTAACCCGAACCCTAATCCTAACCCTAACCCTAAACCTAACCCTAACCCTAACCCAAACCCGAACCCTAACCCGAACCCTACCCCTAACCCTAATCCGAAACCTAACCCTAACCCTAAACCTAACCCTAACCCGAACCCGAACCCTAACCCTAACCCGAACCGGAACCCGAACCCTAAACCTAAACCGAACCCTAACCCTAACCCGAACCCTAACCCTACCCGAAACCTAACCCTAACCCTAACCCGAACCCGAACCCGAACCCTAACCTTAACCCTAACCCGAACCCTAACCCTAACCCGAACCCTAACCCGAACCCGATCAATAACCCGAACCTGAACCCTAACCCTAACCCTAACTCTAACCCAAACCCTAAACCGAACCCTAACTCGAACCCTAAAACTAACCCGAAACCGAACCCGAACCCTACACCTAACCCTAACACGAACCCGAACCCTAAACCTAAACCTAACCCGAACCCTAACCCTAACCCTAACCCCGAACCCGGAACCTAACCCTAAACCTAACCCTAACCCGAACCCTAACCCGAACCCTAACCCGAACCCCAACCCTAACCCTAACCCGAACCCGAACCCGAACCCTAACCCTAACCCGAACCCTAACCCTAACCCGACCCTAACCATAACCCTAACCCTAACCCGAACCCTAACCTTAACCCTAACCCGACCCCTAACCCGAACCCTAACACGAACCCTAAACCTAACCCTAACCCTAACCATAAACCGAACCCTAACCCTAAACCTAACCCGAACCCTAACCCTAACACGAACCCTAACCCTAACCCTAATCCGAACCCTAACCCTAACTCGAACCCGAACCCTAACCCTAACCCGAAACCTAAACCGAACCCAACCCTAACCCGAACCCTAACCCTAACCCGATCCCTAACCCTAACACTAACCCTAAAGCGAAACCTAAACCTAACCCAAACCTTAACCCTAAACCTAACCCGAACCCTAACCAGAACCCTAACCATAACCCTAACCCGAACCCTAACCCTAACCCGAAACCTAACCCTTACCCTAACCCGAAACCTAACCCTAACCCTAACCCGACCCTAACCGTAAACCGAACCCTAACCCTAACCCTAAACCTAACCCTAAACCGAACCCTAACCCTAACCCTATCCCGAACCCTAAACCGAAACCTAACCCTAACCAAACCTGAACACTAACCCCTAAACCTAACCCGAACACTAACCCTAGCCGAACCCTAACCCTAACCCTAACCCGAACCCTAAGCCTAACCCGAACCTTAACCCTAACCCTAACCCTAACCCGAACACTAACCCTAAACCGAAACCTAACCCTAACCCTAACCCTAACCCTAACCCGAACCCTAACCCTAACCCTAACCTAACCCTAATCCGAACCCTAACCCTAAACCTAACCCTAACCCTAACCCTAACACTAACCCTAACCCTAAACCGACACCTAACCCGAACCCTAACACGAACCCTAACCCTAACCCTAACCCTAACCCTAACCCGAACCCTAACCCAAACCTAACCCTAATCCCAACCCTAACCCTAAACCTAACCCTAAACCTAACCCTAACACGAACCCTAACCCTAACCCTAATCCGAATCCTAACCCTATCCCTAACCCTAACCCTACCCGAACCCTAACCCTAACCCGAACCCTAACCCTAACCCTAACCCGAACACTAACCCTAAACCGAAACCTAACCCTAACCCTAACCCTAACCCGAACCCTAACCCTAACCCTAACCTAACCCTAATCCGAACCCTAACCCTAAACCTAACCCTAACCCTAACCCTAACCCTAACCCTAACCCTAACCCGACCCAAACCCGAACCCTAACACGAAAACTAAATCTAACCCTAACCCTAACCCTAACCCGAACCCTAACCCTAACCCTAACCCGAACCCTAACCCTAACCCGAACCCTAACCCGAACCCTAACCCTAACCCGAACCAGAGCCCTAACCCTAACCCGAAACCTAACCCGAACCCTAACCCTAACCCTAACCCTAAACCTAACCCTAACCCTAACCCAAACCCGAACCCTAACCCGAACCCTACCCCTAACCCTAATCCGAACCCTAACCCTAACCCTAAACCTAACCCTAACCCGAACCCGAACCCTAACCCTAACCCTAACCAGAACCCGAACCCTAACCCTAACCCGAACGCTAACCCTAACCCGAACCCTAACCCTACCCGAAACCTAACCCTAACCCTAACCCGAACCCGAACCCGAACCCTAACCCTAACCCGAACCCTAACCCGAACCCTAAACCGAACCCCAACCCTAACCCTAACCCTAACCCGAATCCGAACCCGAACCCTAACCCGAACCCTAACCCTAACCCTAACCCGACCCTAACCATAACCCTAACCCTAACCCGAACCCTAACCCTAACCCTAACCCGAACCCTAACCCGAACCCTAACACGAACACTAACCCTAACCCAAACCCTAACCCTAACCCTAAACCGAACTCTAACCCGAACCCTAAACCGAACCCTAACCCAAAACCAAACCCTAACCCTAACCCGAACCGTAAACCTAACCCTAACCCTAACCCGAACCCTAACCATAACCCTAACCCGAACCCTAACCCTAATCCTAAACCGACCCCTAACCCGAACCCTAACACGAAGCCTAAACCTAACCCTAACCCTAACCCTAACCCAAACCCTAACCCTAACCCTAACCCGAACCCTAAACCTAACCCGAACCCTAACCCGAACCCTAAACCGAACCCTAACCCTAACCCGAACCCGAAACCTAACCCTAACCTGAAACCTAACCCGAACCCTAATCCTAACCCTAACCCTAAACCTAACCCTAACCCTAACCCTACCCGAAACCTAACCCTAACCCTAACCCGAACCCGAACCCGAACCCTAACCTTAACCCTAACCCGAACCCTAACCCTAACCCGAACCCTAACCCGAACCCGATCAATAACCCGAACCCGAACCCTAACCCTAACCCTAACTCTAACCCAAACCCTAAACCGAACCCTAACTCGAACCCTAAAACTAACCCGAAACCGAACCCGAACCCTACACCTAACCCTAACACGAACCCGAACCCTAAACCTAAACCTAACCCGAACCCTAACCCTAACCCGAACCCTAACCCTAACCCTAACCCCGAACCCGGAACCTAACCCTAAACCTAACCCTAACCCGAACCCTAACCCGAACCCTAACCCGAACCCCAACCCTAACCCTAACCCGAACCCGAACCCGAACCCTAACCCTAACCCGAACCCTAACCCTAACCCGACCCTAACCATAACCCTAACCCTAACCCGAACCCTAACCTTAACCCTAACCCGACCCCTAACCCGAACCCTAACACGAACCCTAAACCTAACCCTAACCCTAACCATAAACCGAACCCTAACCCTAAACCTAACCCGAACCCTAACCCTAACACGAACCCTAACCCTAACCCTAATCCGAACCCTAACCCTAACTCGAACCCGAACCCTAACCCTAACCCGAAACCTAAACCGAACCCAACCCTAACCCGAACCCTAACCCTAACCCGATCCCTAACCCTAACACTAACCCTAAAGCGAAACCTAAACCTAACCCAAACCTTAACCCTAAACCTAACCCGAACCCTAACCAGAACCCTAACCATAACCCTAACCCGAACCCTAACCCTAACCCGAAACCTAACCCTTACCCTAACCCGAAACCTAACCCTAACCCTAACCCGACCCTAACCGTAAACCGAACCCTAACCCTAACCCTAAACCTAACCCTAAACCGAACCCTAACCCTAACCCTATCCCGAACCCTAAACCGAAACCTAACCCTAACCAAACCTGAACACTAACCCCTAAACCTAACCCGAACACTAACCCTAGCCGAACCCTAACCCTAACCCTAACCCGAACCCTAAGCCTAACCCGAACCTTAACCCTAACCCTAACCCTAACCCGAACACTAAACCTAAACCGAAACCTAACCCTAACCCTAACCCTAACCCTAACCCGAACCCTAACCCAAACCTAACCCTAATCCCAACCCTAACCCTAAACCTAACCCTAAACCTAACCCTAACACGAACCCTAACCCTAACCCTAATCCGAATCCTAACCCTATCCCTAACCCTAACCCTACCCGAAACCTAACCCTAACCCGAACCCTAACCCTAACCCTAACCCGAACACTAACCCTAAACCGAAACCTAACCCTAACCCTAACCCTAACCCGAACCCTAACCCTAACCCTAACCTAACCCTAATCCGAACCCTAACCCTAAACCTAACCCTAACCCTAACCCTAACCCTAACCCTAACCCTAACCCGACCCCTAACCCGAACCCTAACACGAAAACTAAATCTAACCCTAACCCTAACCCTAACCCGAACCCTAACCCTAACCCTAACCCGAACCCTAACCCTAACCCGAACCCTAACCCTAACCCTAACCCGAACCCTAACCCTAACCCGAACCAGAGCCCTAACCCTAACCCGAAACCTAACCCGAACCCTAACCCTAACCCTAACCCTAAACCTAACCCTAACCCTAACCCAAACCCGAACCCTAACCCGAACCCTACCCCTAACCCTAATCCGAACCCTAACCCTAACCCTAAACCTAACCCTAACCCGAACCCGAACCCTAACCCTAACCCTAACCAGAACCCGAACCCTAACCCTAACCCGAACGCTAACCCTAACCCGAACCCTAACCCTACCCGAAACCTAACCCTAACCCTAACCCGAACCCGAACCCGAACCCTAACCCTAACCCGAACCCTAACCCGAACCCTAAACCGAACCCCAACCCTAACCCTAACCCTAACCCGAATCCGAACCCGAACCCTAACCCGAACCCTAACCCTAACCCTAACCCGACCCTAACCATAACCCTAACCCTAACCCGAACCCTAACCCTAACCCTAACCCGAACCCTAACCCGAACACTAACACGAACCCTAACCCTAACCATAACCCTAACCCGAACCCTAACCCTAACCCTAACCCGAACCCTAACCCTAACCCGAACCCTAACCCTAACCCTAACCCGACCCTAACCCTAACTCGAACCCGAACCCTAACCCTAACCCGAAACCTAAACCGAACCCAACCCTAACCCGAACCCTAACCCTAACCCGATCCCTAACCCTAACGCTAACCCTAACGCGAAACCTAAACCTAACCCAAACCTTAACCCTAAACCTAACACGAACCCTAACCAGAACCCTAACCCTAACCCGAACCCTAACCCTAACCCTAACCCGAACCCTAACCCTAACCCTAACCCGAACCCTAACCCTAACCCTAACCCTAACTCGAACCCTAACTCTAACCCGAACACTAAACCAAACCCTAACCCGAACCCTAACCCTAACCCTAACCCGAACCGTAACCCTATCCCTAACCCTAACACGAAACCTAACCCTAACCCTCACCCGATCCCTAACCCTAACCCTAACCCGAACCCTAACCCTCACCCTAACCCTAACTCGAACCCTAACTCTAACCCGAACCCTAAACCAAACCCTAACCCGAACCCTAACCCTAACCCTAACCCGAACCGTAACCCTATCCCTAACCCTAACCCGAAACCTAACCCTAACCCTAACCCGAACCCTAACCCTAACCTTAACCCGAACCCTAACCCTAACCCTAACCCGAACCCTAACCCGAAACCTAACCCTAACCCTAACTCTAACCCTAAGCCGAACCCTAAACCTAACCCTAACCGGAACCCTAACCCTAACCCTAACCCGAACCCGAACCCTAACCCTTTACCCGAATCCTAACCCTAACCCGAACCCTAACCCGAAACCTAACCCTAACCGTTAACCCGAACCCGAACCCTAACCCTATCCCTAACCCTAACCCGAACCCTAACCCGAACCCCAACCCTATCCCTAAACCGAAACCGACCCTAACCCTAACCCTAAACCGAACCCGAACCCTAACCCGAACCCTAACCCTAACCCTAACCCTAACTCGAACCCTAACCCTAACCCTAAACCGACCCATAACCCGAACCCTAACACGAACCCTAAACCTAACCCTAACCCTAACTCTAACCCGAACCCTAACCCTAACCCTAACCCGAACCCTAACCCTAACCCGAACCCTAACCCTAACCCTAACCCGAACCCTAACCCTAACCCGAATCCTAACCCTAACCCTAACTCTAACCCTAACCCTAAACCTAACCTGAACCCTAACTCTAACCCTAATCCTAACCCGAACCCTAACCCTAACCCTAACCCGACCACTAACCCGAACCCTAACACGAACCCTAACCCTAACCCTAACCCTAACCCTAACCCGAACCTTAACCCTAACCCTAACCCGAACCCTAACCCTAACCCTAACCCTAACCATAACCCTAAACTGAACCCTAAACCTAATCCTAACCCTAACCCGAAACCTAACCCTAACCCTAAACCTAACCCGAAACCTAAACCTAACCCTAACCCGAACCCGAACCCTAACCCTAACCCTAAACCTAACCCGAACCCTAACCCTAACCATAACGCTAACCCTAACCCTAACCCGAACCCTAACCCTAACCCGAACCCTAACCCTAACCCTAACCCTAACCCTTACCCTAACCCTAAACCGAACCCTAACCCTAACCCTCACCCTAACCCGAACCCTAACCCTAACCCTTACCGTAACCCGAACCCTAACCCGAACCCTAACCCTAACCCGAACACTAACCCTAACCCTAAACCGAACCCTAACCCTAACCGTAACCCTAAACCGAAACCTAACCCTAACCCTAACCCTAACCAAAAACCTAAACCTAATCCTAACCCGAACGTTAACCCTAACCCGAAACCTAACCCGAACCCTAACCCGAACCCTAACCCGAACCGTAACCCTAAACCTAACCCGAAACCTTACTCTAACCCTAACCCGAACCCTAACCCTAACCATAACTCTAACCCTAACCCTAACCCTAACCCGAACCCGAAGCCTAACCCTAACACTAACCCGAACCCGAACCCTTAAACCTAACCGTAACCCTAACCCTAACCCGAACCCGAAACCTAACCCTAACCCCTAACCCTACCCCTAACCCTAACCCGAACCCTAACCCTAACCCTAACCCGACCCCTAACCCGAAACCTAAAGTGAACCCTAACCCTAACCCTAACCCTAACCCTAACCCGAAACTTAACCCTAACCCTAACCCGAACCCTAACCCTAACCCTAACCCTAACCCTAAACCTAAACCGATCCCTAACCCTAACCCTCACCCTAACCCGAACCCTAACCCTAACCCTTAACGTAACCCGAAACCTAACCCGAACCCTAACACGAACCCTAACCCGAAACCTAACCCTAACCCTAACCTTAACCCGAACCATAACCCTAACCATAACCCTAACCCTAACCCTAACCCGAACACTAACCCTAACCCTAAACCGAACCCTAACCCTAACCGTAACCCTAAACCGAAACCTAACCCTAACCCTAACCCTAACCCAAAACCTAACCCTAACCCTAACCCGAACCCTAACCCTAACCCGAAACCTAACCCTAACCCTAACCCTAAGCCTAACCCGAACCCTAACCCGAACCCTAACCCTAACCCTAAACTGAACCCTAACCCTAACCCTAACCCGAACCTTAACCCGAACCCTAACCTTAACCCTAACCGGAACCCTAACTCTAACCCTAACCTGAACCCGACCCCTAACCCCTTACCCGAATCCTAACCCTAACCCGAACCCTAACCCGAACCCTAACCCTAACCCTAACTCCGAACCCGAACCCTAACCCTAACCCTAACCCTAACCCGAAACCTAACTCGAACCCGAACCCTAACCCTAACCCGAACCCGAACCCTAACCCTAACCCTAACCCGAACCCTAACCCTAACACGAACCCTAACACTAACCCTAACCCGAACCCTAACCCTAACCCTAACCCGAACCCGAACCCTAACCCTAACCCTAACCCGAACCCTAACCCTAACACGAACCCTAACCCTAACCCTAACCCGAACCCTAACCCTAACCCTAACCCGAACCCTAACCCGAACCCTAACCCTAACCCGAACAGTAACCCTAACCCTAACCCTAAACCTAACCCTAACCCGAACCCGAACCCTAACCCGAACCCTACCCCTAACCCTAATCCGAACCCTAACCCGAAACCTAACCCTAACCCTAACCCTAACCCTAACCCTAACACGAACCCTAACACTAACCAGAACGCTAACCCTAACCCTAACCCTAACCCGAACCCTAATCCGAACCGTAACCCTAACCCTAACACGAAACCTTACTCTAACCCTAACCCGAACCCTAACCCTAACCCTAACTCTAACCCTAACCCTAACCCGAACCCGAACTCTAACCCGAACCCTAACCCTAACCCGAACCCGAACCCTAACCCTAACCCGAACCCGAACCCTAACCCTAACACTAAACCGAACCCTAACCCTAACCTGAACCCTAACCCTAACCCTAACCCTAACCCGAACAATAACCTAACCCTAACCCGACCCCTAACACGAACCCTAACGCGAACCCTAACCCTAACCCTAAACCTAACCCGAACCTTAACCCTAAACCGAACCCGAACCCTAACCCTAACCCTAACCCTAACCCTAAACCGAACCCTAAACCTAACCTTAACCCTAACCCGAACCCTAACCCTAACCCTAACCCTAACCCGAACCCTAACCCGAACCCTAACCATAACCCTAACCCGAAACCTAACCCTAAACCTAACCCTAAACCGAACCCTAACCCTAACCATAACGCTAACCCTAACCCTAACACGAAACCTAACCCTAACCCTAACCCGAACCCTGACCCTAACCGTAACCCTAACCCTAACCCTAACCCGAACCCTAACCCTAACCCTAACCCCTAACCCTAACCCTAACCCTAACCCGAACCCTAACCCTAACCCTAACCCTAACCCTAACCCGAAGCCGAACCCTAAACCGAACCCTACCCATAACCCTAATCCGAACCCTAACCCTAACCTTAACCCTAACCCTAACCCTAACCCGAACCTGAACCCTAACCCTAACCCTAAACCTAACGCTAACCCTAACCCGAACTCTAACCCTAACCCGAATCCTAACCCCTAACCCTAACCCTAACCTACCCCTAACCCGAACCCTAACCCTAACACTACCTCCTAAACCTAACCCTAACCCTAACTCTAAGCCTAACCCGAACCCTAACCCGAACCCTAACCCTAACCCTAACCTGAACACTAACCCTAACCCTAATCCTAACCCTAACCCGAACCCTAACCCTAACCCTAACAGCAACCCTACCCTAACCCTAACCTGAACCCGAACATTAACACCTTACCCGAATCCTAACCCTAACCCGAACCCTAACCCGATCCCTAACCCTAACCCTAACTCCGAAACCGAACCCTAACCCTAACACTAACCCTAACCCGAAACCTAACTCGAACCCGAACCCAAACCCTAACCCGAACCCGAACCCTAACACTAACCCTAACCCGAACCCTAACCCTAACACGAACCCTAACCCTAACCCTAACCTGACACCTAACCAGAAACCTAACACGAACCCTTACCGTAAACCTAACCCTAACCCTAACCCGAACCTTAAGAATAACCCTAACCCAAACCTTAACCCTAACCCTAACCCTAACCCTAAACCTAACCCTAACCCGAACCCTAACCCGAACCCTAACCCTATCCCGAACCCTAACCCTAACCTAACCCTAACCCGAACCCTAACCTGAACCCTAAACTTAACCCTAACCCGAACCCTAACCCTAACCCTAACCCTAACCCGAACCCTAACCCGAACCCTAAACCTAACCCGAACTGTAACCCTAACCCTAACCCCTAAACCTAACCCTGACCCTAACCCGAACCCTAACCCTAACCCTAAACCTAACCCTAACCCGAACCCGAACCCTAACCCGAAACCTACACCTAACCCTAATCCGAACCCTAACCCTAACCCTAACCCTAACCCGAACCCTAACACTAACCAGAACGCTAACCCTAACCCTAACCCTAACCCGAACCCTAAACCGAACCGTAACCCTAACCCTAACCCGAACCCTAACCCTAACCCTAACCCGAACCCTAACCCTAACCCTAACTCTAACCCTAACCCTAATCTGAACCCGAACCCTAAACCGAACCCTAACCCTAACCCGAACCCGAACCCTAACCCTAACCCGAACCCGAAACCTAACCCTAACACTAAACCGAACCCTAACCCTAACCTGAACCCTAACCCTAACACTAACCCTAACCCGAACCCTAACCTAACCTTAACCCGACCCCTAACACGAACCCTAACGCGAACGCTAACCCTAACCCTAACCCTAACACGAACCCTAACCTTAACCGTAACCCTAACCCTAACCCGAAACCTAACCCTAACCCTAACCCCTAACCATAACCCTAAACCTAACCCGAACCCTAACCCTAACCCTAACCCTAACCCGAAGCCGAACCCTAACAAGAACCCTACCCATAACCCTAATCCGAACCCTAACCCTAACCTTAACCCTAACCCTAACCCTAACCCGCACCTGAAACCTAACCCTAACCCTAACCCTAACACTAACCCTAACCCTACCCCTAACCCGAACCCTAACCCTAACCCTACCTCCTAAAACTAACCCTAACCCTAACCTGAAAACTAACCCTAACCCGAACCCTAAACCTACCCCGAACCCTAACCCGGACCCTAACCCTAACCCGAACCCGAACCCTACCCCTAACACGAACCCTAAACCTAACCCGAACCCTAACACTAACACTAACCCTAACCCGAACCTGAACCCTAACACTAACCCTAACCCGAACCCTAACCCGAAACCGAACCCTAAACCTAACACTAACCCTAAACCGAACCCGAACCCTAACCCTAACCCTAAACCTAACACTAACCCTAACCCTAACCCGAACCCTAATCCGAACCAGAACCCTAACCCTAACCCTAACCCGAACCCTAACCCTAACCCGAACCCTAACACTAACCCGAACCCTAACCCTAACCCGAACCCGAACCCTAACCCTAACCCTAACCCTAACTGGAACCCTAAAGCTAACCCGAACCGTAACCCTAACCCAAACACTAACCCTATCCCGAACCCTAACCCGAACCCTAACCCGAACCCTAACCCTAAACTTAACCCGAAACCGAACCCTAACCCTAACCCGAACCCTAACCCGAACCCTAACCCGAACCCTAACCCTAACACGAACCCTAACCTGAACCCTAACCCGAACCCTAACCCTAAACCTAACTCTAACCCGAACCCTGACCCTAACGCTAACCCTAAACCTAACCCGAAACCGAACCATAACCCTAATCCTAACCGTAACCCGTACCCGAACCCTAACCCTAAACCGAACCCTAACCCTAACACTAACCCTAAACCTAACCCGAACCCTAACCCTAACCCGAAACCTAACCCTAACCCGAACCCTAACCCAAACTCTAACCCTAACCCGAACCCGAACCCTAACCCTAACCCGAACCCTAACCCTAACCCAAACCCTAACCCTAACACTAACCCTAACCCGAACGCGAACCCTAACCCTAACCTTAACCCGAACCCTAAACCTAACCTTAACCGGAACCCTAACACTAACCCTACCCAGAACCCGAACCCTAACCCCTTACCCGAATCCTAACCCTAACCCGAACCCTAACCCGAACCCTAACCCTAACCCGAACCCGAACTCAAACCCTAACCCTAACCCGAACCCTAAACCTAATCCGAACCCTAACCCTAAACCTAACCCTAACCCGAACCCTAACCGTAACCCTAACCCGACACCTAACCCGAACGCTAACGCGAACCCTAACCCTAACCCTAACCCTAACCCTAACCCGAAACTTAACCCTAACCCTACCCCGAACCTTAACCCTAACCCTAAACCTAACCCTAAACCTAACCCTAACCTGAACCCTAACCCTAAACCTAACCCTAACCCGAACCCGAACCCTAACCCGAACCCTACACCTAACCCTAATCCGAACCCTAACCCTAACCCTAACCCTAACCCGAACCCTAACACTAACCAGAACGCTAACCCTAACCCTAACCCTAACCCGAACCCTAAACTGAACCGTAACCCTAACCCTAACCCGAACCCTAACCCTAACCCTAACCCGAACCCTAACCCTAACCCTAACTCTAACCCTAACCCTAATCTGAACCCGAACCCTAAACCGAACCCTAACCCTAACCCGAACCCGAACCCTAACCCTAACCCGAACCCGAAACCTAACCCTAACACTAAACCGAACCCTAACCCTAACCTGAACCCTAACCCTAACACTAACCCTAACCCGAACCCTAACCTAACCTTAACCCGACCCCTAACACGAACCCTAACGCGAACGCTAAACCTAACCCTAACCCTAACACGAACCCTAACCTTAACCGTAACCCTAACCCTAACCCGAAACCTAACCCTAACCCTAACCCCTAACCATAACCCTAAACCTAACCCGAACCCTAACCCTAACCCTAACCCTAACCCGAAGCCGAACCCTAACAAGAACCCTACCCATAACCCTAATCCGAACCCTAACCCTAACCTTAACCCTAACCCTAACCCTAACCCGAACCTGAAACCTAACCCTAACCCTAACCCTAACACTAACCCTAACCCTACCCCTAACCCGAACCCTAACCCTAACCCTACCTCCTAAAACTAACCCTAACCCTAACCTGAAAACTAACCCTAACCCGAACCCTAAACCTACCCCGAACCCTAACCCGGACCCTAACCCTAACCCGAACCCGAACCCTACCCCTAACACGAACCCTAAACCTAACCCGAACCCTAACACTAACACTAACCCTAACCCGAACCTGAACCCTAACACTAACCCTAACCCGAACCCTAACCCGAAACCGAACCCTAAACCTAACACTAACCCTAAACCGAACCCGAACCCTAACCCTAACCCTAAACCTAACACTAACCCTAACCCTAACCCGAACCCTAATCCGAACCAGAACCCTAACCCTAACCCTAACCCGAACCCTAACCCTAACCCGAACCCTAACACTAACCCGAACCCTAACCCTAACCCGAACCCGAACCCTAACCCTAACCCTAACCCTAACTGGAACCCTAAAGCTAACCCGAACCGTAACCCTAACCCAAACACTAACCCTATCCCGAACCCTAACCCGAACCCTAACCCGAACCCTAACCCTAAACTTAACCCGAAACCGAACCCTAACCCTAACCCGAACCCTAACCCGAACCCTAACCCGAACCCTAACCCTAACACGAACCCTAACCTGAACCCTAACCCGAACCCTAACCCTAAACCTAACTCTAACCCGAACCCTGACCCTAACGCTAACCCTAAACCTAACCCGAAACCGAACCATAACCCTAATCCTAACCGTAACCCGTACCCGAACCCTAACCCTAAACCGAACCCTAACCCTAACACTAACCCTAAACCTAACCCGAACCCTAACCCTAACCCGAAACCTAACCCTAACCCGAACTCTAACCCGAACCCTAACCCTAACCCGAACCCGAACCCTAACCCTAACCCGAACCCGAACCCTAACCCTAACACTAAACCGAACCCTAACCCTAACCTGAACCCTAACCCTAACCCTAACCCTAACCCGAACAATAACCTAACCCTAACCCGACCCCTAACACGAACCCTAACGCGAACCCTAACCCTAACCCTAAACCTAACCCGAACCTTAACCCTAAACCGAACCCGAACCCTAACCCTAACCCTTACCCTAACCCTAAACCGAACCCTAACCCTAAACCTCACCCTAACCCGAACCGTAAACCTAACCCTTACCGTAACCCGAACCCTAACCCGAACCCTAACCCTAACCCTAACCCGAAACCTAACCCTAACCCTAACCCTAACCCGAACCATAACCCTAACCATAACCCTAAATCTAACCATAACCCGAACACTAACCCTAACCCTAAACCGAACCCTAACCCTAACCGTAACCCTAAACCTAACCCGAACCCTAACCCTAACCCTAACCCGAAACCTAACCCTAACCCTAACCCGAACCCTAACCCTAACCCGAAACCTAACCCTAACCCTAACCCTAAGCCAAACCCGAACCCTAACCCGAACCCTAACCCTAACCCTAACCTGAACCCTAACCCTAACCCTAACACTAACCCTAACCCGAACCCTAACCCTAACCCTAACCGGAACCCTAACCCTAACCCTAACCTGAATCCGAAACCTAACCCCTTACCCGAATCCTAACCCTAACCCTAACCCTAACCCGAACCCTAACCCTAACCCTAACCCGAACCCTAACCCTAACACGAACCCTAACCCTAACCGTAACCCTAACCCGAATCCTAACCCTAACCCTAACCCGACACCTAACCAGAAACCTAACGCGAAACCTTACCGTAAACCTAACACTAACCCTAACCCGAACCTGAACCCTAACCCTAACCCAAACCTTAACCCTAACCCTAACCCTAACCCTAAACCTAACCCTAACCCGAACCCTAACCCGAGACCGAACCCTAAACCTAACACTAACCCTAAACCGAACCCGAACCCTAACCCTAACCCTAAACCTAACACTAACCCTAACCCTAACCCGAACCCTAATCCGAACCCGAACCCTAACCCTAACCCTAACCCTAACCCGAAACCTAACCCTAACCCGATTCCTAACACTAACCCGAACCCTAACCCTAACCCGAACCCGAACCCTTACCCTAACCGTAACCATAACTGGAACCCTAACCCTAACCCGAACCCTAACCCTAACCCAAACACTAACCCTAACCCGAACCCTAACCCGAACCCTAACCTGAAACCTAACCCTAACACGAACCCTAACCCTAAACTTAACCCGAACCCGAACCCTAACCCTAACCCTAACCCGAACCCTAACCCGAACCCTAACCCTAACACGAACACTAACCGGAAACCTAACCCGAAACCTAACCCTAAACCTAACTCTAACCCGAACCCTGACCCTAACCCTAACCCTAACCCTAACCCTAACCCGAAACCGAACCCTAACCCTAACCCTAACCGTAACCCGAACCCGAACCCTAACCCTAACCCGAACCCTATCCCTAACACTAACCCTAACCCTAACCCGAAACCTAACCCTAACCCGAACCCTAACCCAAAATCTAACCCTAACCCGAACCTGAACCCTAACCCTAACCCGAACCCTAACCCTAACCCGAACCCTAACCCTAACACCTACCCTAACCCGAACCCGAACCCTAACCCTAACCCTAACCCGAACCCTAAACCTAACCTTAACCGGAACCCTAACCCTAACCCTACCCCGAACCCGAACCCTAACCCCTTATCCGAATCCTAACCCTAACCCGAACCCTAACCCGAACCCTAACCCTAACCCGAACCCGAACCATAACCCTAACCCTAACCCGAACCCTAAACCTAATCCGAACCCTAACCCTAACCCTAACCCTAACCCGAACCCTAACCGTAACCCTAACCCGACACCTAACCCGAACGCTAACGCGAACCCTAACCCTAACCCTAACCCTAACCCTAACCCGAATCTTAACCCTAACCCTACCCCGAACCTTAACCCTAACCCTAACCCTAACCCTAAACCTAACCCTAACCTGAACCCTAACCCTAACCCTAACTCTAACCCTAACACCAAACCTAACCCTAACCCTAACCCTAACCCGAACCCTAACCTGGACCCTAACCCTAACCCTAACCCTAACAATAAACCTAACCCGAAACCTAAACCTAACCCTAACCCTAACCCGAAACCTAAACCTAACCCTAACCCGAACCCTAACCCTAACCCGAAACCTAACCCTAACCCTAACCCTAAGCCTAACCCGAACCCTAACCCGAACCCTAACCCTAACCCTAACCTAAACCCTAACCCTAAACCTAACACTAACCCTAACCCTAACCCGAACCCTAACCCTAACCCTAACCGCAACACTAACCCTAACCCTAACCTGAATCCGAACCCTAACCCCTTACCCGAATCCTAACCCTAACCCTAACCCTAACCCGAACCCTAACCCTAACCCTAACCCGAACCCTAACCCTAACACGAACCCTAACCCTAACCGTAACCCTAACCCGAATCCTAACCCTAACCCTAACCCGACACCTAACCAGAAACCTAACGCGAAACCTTACCGTAAACCTAACCCTAACCCTAACCCGAACCTTAACCCTAACCCTAACCCAAACCTTAACCCTAACCCTAACCCTAACCCTAAACCTAACCCTAACCCGAACCCTAACCCGAACCCTAACCCTAACCGGAACCCTAACCCTAACCTAACCCTAACCGAACCCTAACCTGAACCCTAAACCTAACCCTAACCCGAACCCTAACCCTAACCCTAACCCTAACCCTAACCCTAACCCGAACCCTAACCCGAACCCTAACCCTAACCATAACGCTAACACTAACCCTAACCTGAACCCTAACCCTAACCCTAACCCGAACCCTAACCCTAACCGTAACCCTAACCCTAACCCGAACCCTAACCCTAACCCGAACCCGAACCCTAACCCTAACACTAACCCGAACCCTAACCCTAACCCTAACCCGAACCCTAACCCGAACCCTAACCCTAACCATAACGCTAACCCTAAACCTAACTCTAACCCTAACTCTAACCCGAAACCGAACCCTAACCCGAACCCTAACCCTAACACGAACCCTAACCCTAACCCGAACCCGAACCCGAACCCTAACCCTAACACTAACCCGAACCCTAAACCTAACCTGAACCCTAACCCTAACCCTAATCCTAACCCGAACCCTAACCCTAACCCTAACCCGACCCCTAACCCGAAACCTAAAGTGAACCCTAACCCTAACCCTAACCCTAACCCTAACCCGAAACTTAACCCTAACCCTAACCCGAACCCTAACCCTAACCCTAACCCTAACCCTAAACCTAAACCGATCCCTAACCCTAACCCTCACCCTAACCCGAACCCTAACCCTAACCCTTAACGTAACCCGAAACCTAACCCGAACCCTAACACGAACCCTAACCCGAAACCTAACCCTAACCCTAACCTTAACCCGAACCATAACCCTAACCATAACCCTAACCCTAACCCTAACCCGAACACTAACCCTAACCCTAAACCGAACCCTAACCCTAACCGTAACCCTAAACCGAAACCTAACCCTAACCCTAACCCTAACCCAAAACCTAACCCTAACCCTAACCCGAACCCTAACCCTAACCCGAAACCTAACCCTAACCCTAACCCTAAGCCTAACCCGAACCCTAACCCGAACCCTAACCCTAACCCTAAACTGAACCCTAACCCTAACCCTAACCCGAACCTTAACCCGAACCCTAACCTTAACCCTAACCGGAACCCTAACTCTAACCCTAACCTGAACCCGACCCCTAACCCCTTACCCGAATCCTAACCCTAACCCGAACCCTAACCCGAACCCTAACCCTAACCCTAACTCCGAACCCGAACCCTAACCCTAACCCTAACCCTAACCCGAAACCTAACTCGAACCCGAACCCTAACCCTAACCCGAACCCGAACCCTAACCCTAACCCTAACCCGAACCCTAACCCTAACACGAACCCTAACACTAACCCTAACCCGAACCCTAACCCTAACCCTAACCCGAACCCGAACCCTAACCCTAACCCTAACCCGAACCCTAACCCTAACACGAACCCTAACCCTAACCCTAACCCGAACCCTAACCCTAACCCTAACCCGAACCCTAACCCGAACCCTAACCCTAACCCGAACAGTAACCCTAACCCTAACCCTAAACCTAACCCTAACCCGAACCCGAACCCTAACCCGAACCCTACCCCTAACCCTAATCCGAACCCTAACCCGAAACCTAACCCTAACCCTAACCCTAACCCTAACCCTAACACGAACCCTAACACTAACCAGAACGCTAACCCTAACCCTAACCCTAACCCGAACCCTAATCCGAACCGTAACCCTAACCCTAACACGAAACCTTACTCTAACCCTAACCCGAACCCTAACCCTAACCCTAACTCTAACCCTAACCCTAACCCGAACCCGAACTCTAACCCGAACCCTAACCCTAACCCGAACCCGAACCCTAACCCTAACCCGAACCCGAACCCTAACCCTAACACTAAACCGAACCCTAACCCTAACCTGAACCCTAACCCTAACCCTAACCCTAACCCGAACAATAACCTAACCCTAACCCGACCCCTAACACGAACCCTAACGCGAACCCTAACCCTAACCCTAAACCTAACCCGAACCTTAACCCTAAACCGAACCCGAACCCTAACCCTAACCCTTACCCTAACCCTAAACCGAACCCTAACCCTAAACCTCACCCTAACCCGAACCGTAAACCTAACCCTTACCGTAACCCGAACCCTAACCCGAACCCTAACCCTAACCCTAACCCGAAACCTAACCCTAACCCTAACCCTAACCCGAACCATAACCCTAACCATAACCCTAAATCTAACCATAACCCGAACACTAACCCTAACCCTAAACCGAACCCTAACCCTAACCGTAACCCTAAACCTAACCCGAACCCTAACCCTAACCCTAACCCGAAACCTAACCCTAACCCTAACCCGAACCCTAACCCTAACCCGAAACCTAACCCTAACCCTAACCCTAAGCCAAACCCGAACCCTAACCCGAACCCTAACCCTAACCCTAACCTGAACCCTAACCCTAACCCTAACACTAACCCTAACCCGAACCCTAACCCTAACCCTAACCGGAACCCTAACCCTAACCCTAACCTGAATCCGAAACCTAACCCCTTACCCGAATCCTAACCCTAACCCTAACCCTAACCCGAACCCTAACCCTAACCCTAACCCGAACCCTAACCCTAACCCTAACACGAACCCTAACCCTAACCGTAACCCTAACCCGAATCCTAACCCTAACCCTAACCCGACACCTAACCAGAAACCTAACGCGAAACCTTACCGTAAACCTAACACTAACCCTAACCCGAACCTGAACCCTAACCCTAACCCAAACCTTAACCCTAACCCTAACCCTAACCCTAAACCTAACCCTAACCCGAACCCTAACCCGAGACCGAACCCTAAACCTAACACTAACCCTAAACCGAACCCGAACCCTAACCCTAACCCTAAACCTAACACTAACCCTAACCCTAACCCGAACCCTAATCCGAACCCGAACCCTAACCCTAACCCTAACCCTAACCCGAAACCTAACCCTAACCCGATTCCTAACACTAACCCGAACCCTAACCCTAACCCGAACCCGAACCCTTACCCTAACCGTAACCATAACTGGAACCCTAACCCTAACCCGAACCCTAACCCTAACCCAAACACTAACCCTAACCCGAACCCTAACCCGAACCCTAACCTGAAACCTAACCCTAACACGAACCCTAACCCTAAACTTAACCCGAACCCGAACCCTAACCCTAACCCTAACCCGAACCCTAACCCGAACCCTAACCCTAACACGAACACTAACCGGAAACCTAACCCGAAACCTAACCCTAAACCTAACTCTAACCCGAACCCTGACCCTAACCCTAACCCTAACCCTAACCCTAACCCGAAACCGAACCCTAACCCTAACCCTAACCGTAACCCGAACCCGAACCCTAACCCTAACCCGAACCCTATCCCTAACACTAACCCTAACCCTAACCCGAAACCTAACCCTAACCCGAACCCTAACCCAAAATCTAACCCTAACCCGAACCTGAACCCTAACCCTAACCCGAACCCTAACCCTAACCCGAACCCTAACCCTAACACCTACCCTAACCCGAACCCGAACCCTAACCCTAACCCTAACCCGAACCCTAAACCTAACCTTAACCGGAACCCTAACCCTAACCCTACCCCGAACCCGAACCCTAACCCCTTATCCGAATCCTAACCCTAACCCGAACCCTAACCCGAACCCTAACCCTAACCCGAACCCGAACCATAACCCTAACCCTAACCCGAACCCTAAACCTAATCCGAACCCTAACCCTAACCCTAACCCTAACCCGAACCCTAACCGTAACCCTAACCCGACACCTAACCCGAACGCTAACGCGAACCCTAACCCTAACCCTAACCCTAACCCTAACCCGAATCTTAACCCTAACCCTACCCCGAACCTTAACCCTAACCCTAACCCTAACCCTAAACCTAACCCTAACCTGAACCCTAACCCTAACCCTAACTCTAACCCTAACACCAAACCTAACCCTAACCCTAACCCTAACCCGAACCCTAACCTGGACCCTAACCCTAACCCTAACCCTAACAATAAACCTAACCCGAAACCTAAACCTAACCCTAACCCTAACCCGAAACCTAAACCTAACCCTAACCCGAACCCTAACCCTAACCCGAAACCTAACCCTAACCCTAACCCTAAGCCTAACCCGAACCCTAACCCGAACCCTAACCCTAACCCTAACCTAAACCCTAACCCTAAACCTAACACTAACCCTAACCCTAACCCGAACCCTAACCCTAACCCTAACCGCAACCCTAACCCTAACCCTAACCTGAATCCGAACCCTAACCCCTTACCCGAATCCTAACCCTAACCCTAACCCTAACCCGAACCCTAACCCTAACCCTAACCCGAACCCTAACCCTAACACGAACCCTAACCCTAACCGTAACCCTAACCCGAATCCTAACCCGAATCCTAACCCTAACCCTAACCCGACACCTAACCAGAAACCTAACGCGAAACCTTACCGTAAACCTAACCCTAACCCTAACCCGAACCTTAACCCTAACCCTAACCCAAACCTTAACCCTAACCCTAACCCTAACCCTAAACCTAACCCTAACCCGAACCCTAACCCGAACCCTAACCCTAACCGGAACCCTAACCCTAACCTAACCCTAACCGAACCCTAACCTGAACCCTAAACCTAACCCTAACCCGAACCCTAACCCTAACCCTAACCCTAACCCTAACCCTAACCCGAACCCTAACCCGAACCCTAACCCTAACCATAACGCTAACACTAACCCTAACCTGAACCCTAACCCTAACCCTAACCCGAACCCTAACCCTAACCGTAACCCTAACCCTAACCCGAACCCTAACCCTAACCCGAACCCGAACCCTAACCCTAACACTAACCCGAACCCTAACCCTAACCCTAACCCGAACCCTAACCCGAACCCTAACCCTAACCATAACGCTAACCCTAAACCTAACTCTAACCCTAACTCTAACCCGAAACCGAACCCTAACCCGAACCCTAACCCTAACACGAACCCTAACCCTAACCCGAACCCGAACCCGAACCCTAACCCTAACACTAACCCGAACCCTAAACCTAACCTTAACCCTAACCCTAACCCTAATCCTAACCCGAACCCTAACCCTAACCCTAACCCGACCACTAACCCGAACCCTAACACGAACCCTAACCCTAACCCTAACCCTAACCCTAACCCGAACCTTAACCCTAACCCTAACCCGAACCCTAACCCTAACCCTAACCCTAACCATAACCCTAAACTGAACCCTAAACCTAATCCTAACCCTAACCCGAAACCTAACCCTAACCCTAAACCTAACCCGAAACCTAAACCTAACCCTAACCCGAACCCGAACCCTAACCCTAACCCTAAACCTAACCCGAACCCTAACCCTAACCATAACGCTAACCCTAACCCTAACCCGAACCCTAACCCTAACCCGAACCCTAACCCTAACCCTAACCCTAACCCTTACCCTAACCCTAAACCGAACCCTAACCCTAACCCTCACCCTAACCCGAACCCTAACCCTAACCCTTACCGTAACCCGAACCCTAACCCGAACCCTAACCCTAACCCGAACACTAACCCTAACCCTAAACCGAACCCTAACCCTAACCGTAACCCTAAACCGAAACCTAACCCTAACCCTAACCCTAACCAAAAACCTAAACCTAAACCTAACCCGAACGTTAACCCTAACCCGAAACCTAACCCGAACCCTAACCCGAACCCTAACCCGAACCGTAACCCTAAACCTAACCCGAAACCTTACTCTAACCCTAACCCGAACCCTAACCCTAACCCTAACTCTAACCCTAACCCTAACCCTAACCCGAACCCGAAGCCTAACCCTAACACTAACCCGAACCCGAACCCTTAAACCTAACCGTAACCCTAACCCTAACCCGAACCCGAACCCTAACCCTAACCCCTAACCCTACCCCTAACCCTAACCCGAACCCTAACCCTAACCCTAACCCGACCCCTAACCCGAAACCTAAAGTGAACCCTAACCCTAACCCTAACCCTAACCCTAACCCGAAACTTAACCCTAACCCTAACCCGAACCCTAACCCTAACCCTAACCCTAACCCTAAACCTAAACCGATCCCTAACCCTAACCCTCACCCTAACCCGAACCCTAACCCTAACCCTTAACGTAACCCGAAACCTAACCCGAACCCTAACACGAACCCTAACCCGAAACCTAACCCTAACCCTAACCTTAACCCGAACCATAACCCTAACCATAACCCTAACCCTAACCCTAACCCGAACACTAACCCTAACCCTAAACCGAACCCTAACCCTAACCGTAACCCTAAACCGAAACCTAACCCTAACCCTAACCCTAACCCAAAACCTAACCCTAACCCTAACCCGAACCCTAACCCTAACCCGAAACCTAACCCTAACCCTAACCCTAAGCCTAACCCGAACCCTAACCCGAACCCTAACCCTAACCCTAAACTGAACCCTAACCCTAACCCTAACCCGAACCTTAACCCGAACCCTAACCTTAACCCTAACCGGAACCCTAACTCTAACCCTAACCTGAACCCGACCCCTAACCCCTTACCCGAATCCTAACCCTAACCCGAACCCTAACCCGAACCCTAACCCTAACCCTAACTCCGAACCCGAACCCTAACCCTAACCCTAACCCTAACCCGAAACCTAACTCGATCCCGAACCCTAACCCTAACCCGAACCCGAACCCTAACCCTAACCCTAACCCGAACCCTAACCCTAACACGAACCCTAACACTAACCCTAACCCGAACCCTAACCCTAACCCTAACCCGAACCCGAACCCTAACCCTAACCCTAACCCGAACCCTAACCCTAACACGAACCCTAACCCTAACCCTAACCCGAACCCTAACCCTAACCCTAACCCGAACCCTAACCCGAACCCTAACCCTAACCCGAACAGTAACCCTAACCCTAACCCTAAACCTAACCCTAACCCGAACCCGAACCCTAACCCGAACCCTACCCCTAACCCTAATCCGAACCCTAACCCGAAACCTAACCCTAACCCTAACCCTAACCCTAACCCTAACACGAACCCTAACACTAACCAGAACGCTAACCCTAACCCTAACCCGAACCCGAACCCTAATCCGAACCGTAACCCTAACCCTAACACGAAACCTTACTCTAACCCTAACCCGAACCCTAACCCTAACCCTAACTCTAACCCTAACCCTAACCCGAACCCGAACTCTAACCCGAACCCTAACCCTAACCCGAACCCGAACCCTAACCCTAACCCGAACCCGAACCCTAACCCTAACACTAAACCGAACCCTAACCCTAACCTGAACCCTAACCCTAACCCTAACCCTAACCCGAACAATAACCTAACCCTAACCCGACCCCTAACACGAACCCTAACGCGAACCCTAACCCTAACCCTAAACCTAACCCGAAACTTAACCCTAAACCGAACCCGAACCCTAACCCTAACCCTAACCCTAACCCTAAACCGAACCCTAAACCTAACCTTAACCCTAACCCGAACCCTAACCCTAACCCTAACCCTAACCCGAACCCTAACCCGAACCCTAACCATAACCCTAACCCGAAACCTAACCCTAACCCTAACCCTAAACCGAACCCTAACCCTAACCATAACGCTAACCCTAACCCTAACACGAAACCTAACCCTAACCCTAACCCGAACCCTGACCCTAACCGTAACCCTAACCCTAACCCGAACCCTAACCCTAACCCTAACCCCTAACCCTAACCCTAACCCTAACCCGAACCCTAACCCTAACCCTAACCCTAACCCTAACCCGAAGCCGAACCCTAAACCGAACCCTACCCATAACCCTAATCCGAACCCTAACCCTAACCTTATCCTAACCCTAACCCTAACCCGAACCTGAACCCTAACCCTAACCCTAAACCTAACGCTAACCCTAACCCGAACTCTAACCCTAACCCGAATCCTAACCCCTAACCCTAACCCTAACCTACCCCTAACCCGAACCCTAACCCTAACCCTACCTCCTAAACCTAACCCTAACCCTAACTCTAAGCCTAACCCGAACCCTAACCCGAACCCTAACCCTAACCCTAACCTGAACACTAACCCTAACCCTAATCCTAACCCTAACCCGAACCCTAACCCTAACCCTAACAGCAACCCTACCCTAACCCTAACCTGAACCCGAACATTAACACCTTACCCGAATCCTAACCCTAACCCGAACCCTAACCCGATCCCTAACCCTAACCCTAACTCCGAAACCGAACCCTAACCCTAACACTAACCCTAACCCGAAACCTAACTCGAACCCGAACCCAAACCCTAACCCGAACCCGAACCCTAACACTAACCCTAACCCGAACCCTAACCCTAACACGAACCCTAACCCTAACCCTAACCTGACACCTAACCAGAAACCTAACACGAACCCTTACCGTAAACCTAACCCTAACCCTAACCCGAACCTTAAGAATAACCCTAACCCAAACCTTAACCCTAACCCTAACCCTAACCCTAAACCTAACCCTAACCCGAACCCTAACCCGAACCCTAACCCTAACCCGAACCCTAACCCTAACCTAACCCTAACCCGAACCCTAACCTGAACCCTAAACTTAACCCTAACCCGAACCCTAACCCTAACCCTAACCCTAACCCGAACCCTAACCCGAACCCTAAACCTAACCCGAACAGTAACCCTAACCCTAACCCCTAAACCTAACCCTGACCCTAACCCGAACCCTAACCCTAACCCTAAACCTAACCCTAACCAGAACCCGAACCCTAACCCGAACCCTACACCTAACCCTAATCCGAACCCTAACCCTAACCCTAACCCTAACCCGAACCCTAACACTAACCAGAACGCTAACCCTAACCCTAACCCTAACCCGAACCCTAAACCGAACCGTAACCCTAACCCTAACCCGAACCCTAACCCTAACCCTAACCCGAACCCTAACCCTAACCCTAACTCTAACCCTAACCCTAATCTGAACCCGAACCCTAAACCGAACCCTAACCCTAACCCGAACCCGAACCCTAACCCTAACCCGAACCCGAAACCTAACCCTAACACTAAACCGAACCCTAACCCTAACCTGAACCCTAACCCTAACACTAACCCTAACCCGAACCCTAACCTAACCTTAACCCGACCCCTAACACGAACCCTAACGCGAACGCTAACCCTAACCCTAACCCTAACACGAACCCTAACCTTAACCGTAACCCTAACCCTAACCCGAAACCTAACCCTAACCCTAACCCCTAACCATAACCCTAAACCTAACCCGAACCCTAACCCTAACCCTAACCCTAACCCGAAGCCGAACCCTAACAAGAACCCTACCCATAACCCTAATCCGAACCCTAACCCTAACCTTAACCCTAACCCTAACCCTAACCCGCACCTGAAACCTAACCCTAACCCTAACCCTAACACTAACCCTAACCCTACCCCTAACCCGAACCCTAACCCTAACCCTACCTCCTAAAACTAACCCTAACCCTAACCTGAAAACTAACCCTAACCCGAACCCTAAACCTACCCCGAACCCTAACCCGGACCCTAACCCTAACCCGAACCCGAACCCTACCCCTAACACGAACCCTAAACCTAACCCGAACCCTAACACTAACACTAACCCTAACCCGAACCTGAACCCTAACACTAACCCTAACCCGAACCCTAACCCGAAACCGAACCCTAAACCTAACACTAACCCTAAACCGAACCCGAACCCTAACCCTAACCCTAAACCTAACACTAACCCTAACCCTAACCCGAACCCTAATCCGAACCAGAACCCTAACCCTAACCCTAACCCGAACCCTAACCCTAACCCGAACCCTAACACTAACCCGAACCCTAACCCTAACCCGAACCCGAACCCTAACCCTAACCCTAACCCTAACTGGAACCCTAAAGCTAACCCGAACCGTAACCCTAACCCAAACACTAACCCTATCCCGAACCCTAACCCGAACCCTAACCCGAACCCTAACCCTAAACTTAACCCGAAACCGAACCCTAACCCTAACCCGAACCCTAACCCGAACCCTAACCCGAACCCTAACCCTAACACGAACCCTAACCTGAACCCTAACCCGAACCCTAACCCTAAACCTAACTCTAACCCGAACCCTGACCCTAACGCTAACCCTAAACCTAACCCGAAACCGAACCATAACCCTAATCCTAACCGTAACCCGTACCCGAACCCTAACCCTAAACCGAACCCTAACCCTAACACTAACCCTAAACCTAACCCGAACCCTAACCCTAACCCGAAACCTAACCCTAACCCGAACCCTAACCCAAACTCTAACCCTAATCCGAACCCGAACCCTAACCCTAACCCGAACCCTAACCCTAACCCAAACCCTA
>JAVLSZ010000083.1:937500-945000 GCA_032313775.1 Urocyon cinereoargenteus
ACCCTAACCTGAACCCTAACCCTAACCCTAACCCTAACCCGAACCCTAAACCTAACCCTAACCCAAACCCTAACCTGAACCCTAACCCTAACCCGAACCCTAACCCTAAACCTAACACTAACCCGAACCCTAACCCCAACCGTAACCCTAACCATAACCCTAAACTGAACCCTAACCCTAACCCTAACCCTAACCCGAACCCTAACCCTAACCCTAACCATAACCCTAAACTGAACCCTAAACCTAACCCAAACCCTAACCCGAACCCTAATCCTAACCCGAACCCGAACCCTAACCCTAACACTAACCCGAACCCTAAACCTAACCTGAACCCTAGACCTAACCCTAACCTTAACCCGAACCCTAACCCTAACCCTAACCCTAACCCGACCACTAACCCGAACCCTAACGCGAACCCTAACCCTAACCCTAACCCTAACCCTAACCCGAACCTTAACCCTAACCCACCCCGAACATTAACCCTAACCCTAACACTAACCCTAAACCTAACCCTACCCCGAACCCTAACCCTAACCCTAACCCTAACCCGAATCTTAACCCTAACCCTACCCCGAACCTTAAGCCTAACCCTAACCCTAACCCTAAACCTAACCCTAACCTGAACCCTAACCCTAACCCTAACCCTAACCCTAACCCCAAACCTAACCCTAACCGTAACCCTAACCCGAACCCTAACCTGGACCCTAACCGTAACCCTAACCCTAACCCTAAAATTAACCCGAAACCTAAACCTAACCCTAACCATAACCCGAACCCTAACCCTAACCCTAAACCTAACCCGAAACCTAACCCTAACCATAATGCTAACCCTAACCATAACCCGAACCCTAACCCTAACCCGAACCCTAACCCTAACCCTAACCCTAACCCTTACCCTAACCCTAAACCGAACCCTAACCCTAACCCTCACCCTAACCCGAACCCTAACCCTAACCCTTACCGTAACCCGAACCCTAACCCGAACCCTAACCCTAACCCGAACCCTAACCCTAACCCTAACCCTAACCCGAACCATAACCCTAACCATAACCCTAAATCTAACCATAACCCGAACACTAACCCTAACCCTAACCCGAAACCTAACCCTAACCCTAACCCTAAGCCTAACCCGAACCCTAACCCGAACCCTAACCCTAACCATAACGCTAACACTAACCCTAACCTGAACCCTAACCCTAACCCTAACACGAACCCTAACCCTAACCGTAACCCTAACCCTAACCCGAACCCTAACCCTAACCCGAAACCGAACCCTAACCCTAACACTAACCCGAACCCTAACCCTAACCCTAACCCGAAACCCTAACCCGAACCCTAACCCTAACCATAACGCTAACCCTAAACCTAACTCTAACCCTAACTCTAACCCGAACCCGAACCCTAACCCGAACCCTAACCCTAACACGAACCCTAACCCTAACCCGAACCCGAACCCGAACCCTAAACCTAACCCTAACCCTTACCCTAACCCTAAACCGAACCCTAACCCTAAACCTCACCCTAACCCGAACCGTAAACCTAACCCTTACCGTAACCCGAACCCTAACCCGAACCCTAACCCTAACCCTAACCCGAAACCTAACCCTAACCCTAACCCTAACCCGAACCATAACCCTAACCATAACCCTAAATCTAACCATAACCCGAACACTAACCCTAACCCTAAACCGAACCCTAACCCTAACCGTAACCCTAAACCTAACCCGAACCCTAACCCTAACCCTAACCCGAAACCTAACCCTAACCCTAACCCGAACCCTAACCCTAACCCGAAACCTAACCCTAACCCTAACCCTAAGCCAAACCCGAACCCTAACCCGAACCCTAACCCTAACCCTAACCTGAACCCTAACCCTAACCCTAACACTAACCCTAACCCGAACCCTAACCCTAACCCTAACCGGAACCCTAACCCTAACCCTAACCTGAATCCGAAACCTAACCCCTTACCCGAATCCTAACCCTAACCCTAACCCTAACCCGAACCCTAACCCTAACCCTAACCCGAACCCTAACCCTAACCCTAACACGAACCCTAACCCTAACCGTAACCCTAACCCGAATCCTAACCCTAACCCTAACCCGACACCTAACCAGAAACCTAACGCGAAACCTTACCGTAAACCTAACACTAACCCTAACCCGAACCTGAACCCTAACCCTAACCCAAACCTTAACCCTAACCCTAACCCTAACCCTAAACCTAACCCTAACCCGAACCCTAACCCGAGACCGAACCCTAAACCTAACACTAACCCTAAACCGAACCCGAACCCTAACCCTAACCCTAAACCTAACACTAACCCTAACCCTAACCCGAACCCTAATCCGAACCCGAACCCTAACCCTAACCCTAACCCTAACCCGAAACCTAACCCTAACCCGATTCCTAACACTAACCCGAACCCTAACCCTAACCCGAACCCGAACCCTTACCCTAACCGTAACCATAACTGGAACCCTAACCCTAACCCGAACCCTAACCCTAACCCAAACACTAACCCTAACCCGAACCCTAACCCGAACCCTAACCTGAAACCTAACCCTAACACGAACCCTAACCCTAAACTTAACCCGAACCCGAACCCTAACCCTAACCCTAACCCGAACCCTAACCCGAACCCTAACCCTAACACGAACACTAACCGGAAACCTAACCCGAAACCTAACCCTAAACCTAACTCTAACCCGAACCCTGACCCTAACCCTAACCCTAACCCTAACCCTAACCCGAAACCGAACCCTAACCCTAACCCTAACCGTAACCCGAACCCGAACCCTAACCCTAACCCGAACCCTATCCCTAACACTAACCCTAACCCTAACCCGAAACCTAACCCTAACCCGAACCCTAACCCAAAATCTAACCCTAACCCGAACCTGAACCCTAACCCTAACCCGAACCCTAACCCTAACCCGAACCCTAACCCTAACACCTACCCTAACCCGAACCCGAACCCTAACCCTAACCCTAACCCGAACCCTAAACCTAACCTTAACCGGAACCCTAACCCTAACCCTACCCCGAACCCGAACCCTAACCCCTTATCCGAATCCTAACCCTAACCCGAACCCTAACCCGAACCCTAACCCTAACCCGAACCCGAACCATAACCCTAACCCTAACCCGAACCCTAAACCTAATCCGAACCCTAACCCTAACCCTAACCCTAACCCGAACCCTAACCGTAACCCTAACCCGACACCTAACCCGAACGCTAACGCGAACCCTAACCCTAACCCTAACCCTAACCCTAACCCGAATCTTAACCCTAACCCTACCCCGAACCTTAACCCTAACCCTAACCCTAACCCTAAACCTAACCCTAACCTGAACCCTAACCCTAACCCTAACTCTAACCCTAACACCAAACCTAACCCTAACCCTAACCCTAACCCGAACCCTAACCTGGACCCTAACCCTAACCCTAACCCTAACAATAAACCTAACCCGAAACCTAAACCTAACCCTAACCCTAACCCGAAACCTAAACCTAACCCTAACCCGAACCCTAACCCTAACCCGAAACTTAACCCTAACCCTAACCCTAAGCCTAACCCGAACCCTAACCCGAACCCTAACCCTAACCCTAACCTAAACCCTAACCCTAAACCTAACACTAACCCTAACCCTAACCCGAACCCTAACCCTAACCCTAACCGCAACCCTAACCCTAACCCTAACCTGAATCCGAACCCTAACCCCTTACCCGAATCCTAACCCTAACCCTAACCCTAACCCGAACCCTAACCCTAACCCTAACCCGAACCCTAACCCTAACACGAACCCTAACCCTAACCGTAACCCTAACCCGAATCCTAACCCTAACCCTAACCCGACACCTAACCAGAAACCTAACGCGAAACCTTACCGTAAACCTAACCCTAACCCTAACCCGAACCTTAACCCTAACCCTAACCCAAACCTTAACCCTAACCCTAACCCTAACCCTAAACCTAACCCTAACCCGAACCCTAACCCGAACCCTAACCCTAACCGGAACCCTAACCCTAACCTAACCCTAACCGAACCCTAACCTGTACCCTAAACCTAACCCTAACCCGAACCCTAACCCTAACCCTAACCCTAACCCTAACCCTAACCCGAACCCTAACCCGAACCCTAACCCTAACCATAACGCTAACACTAACCCTAACCTGAACCCTAACCCTAACCCTAACCCGAACCCTAACCCTAACCGTAACCCTAACCCTAACCCGAACCCTAACCCTAACCCGAACCCGAACCCTAACCCTAACACTAACCCGAACCCTAACCCTAACCCTAACCCGAACCCTAACCCGAACCCTAACCCTAACCATAACGCTAACCCTAAACCTAACTCTAACCCTAACTCTAACCCGAAACCGAACCCTAACCCGAACCCTAACCCTAACACGAACCCTAACCCTAACCCGAACCCGAACCCGAACCCTAACCCTAACACTAACCCGAACCCTAAACCTAACCTGAACCCTAACCCTAACCCTAATCCTAACCCGAACCCTAACCCTAACCCTAACCCGACCACTAACCCGAACCCTAACACGAACCCTAACCCTAACCCTAACCCTAACCCTAACCCGAACCTTAACCCTAACCCTAACCCGAACCCTAACCCTAACCCTAACCCTAACCATAACCCTAAACTGAACCCTAAACCTAATCCTAACCCTAACCCGAAACCTAACCCTAACCCTAAACCTAACCCGAAACCTAAACCTAACCCTAACCCGAACCCGAACCCTAACCCTAACCCTAAACCTAAACCGAACCCTAACCCTAACCATAACGCTAACCCTAACCCTAACCCGAACCCTAACCCTAACCCGAACCCTAACCCTAACCCTAACCCTAACCCTTACCCTAACCCTAAACCGAACCCTAACCCTAACCCTCACCCTAACCCGAACCCTAACCCTAACCCTTACCGTAACCCGAACCCTAACCCGAACCCTAACCCTAACCCTAACCCGAAACCTAACCCTAACCCTAACCCTAACCCGAACCATAACCCTAACCATAACCCTAAATCTAACCATAACCCGAACACTAACCCTAACCCTAAACCGAACCCTAACCCTAACCGTAACCCTAAACCTAACCCGAACCCTAACCCTAACCCTAACCCGAAACCTAACCCTAACCCTAACCCGAACCCTAACCCTAACCCGAACCCTAACCCTAACCCTAAGCCTAACCCGAACCCTAACCGGAACCCTAACCCTAACCCTAACCTGAACCCTAACACTAACCCTAACACTAACCCTAACCCGAACCCTAACCCTAACCCTAACCGGAACCCTAACCCTAACCCTAACCTGAATCCGAACCCTAACCCCTTACCCGAATCCTAACCCTAACCCTAACCCTAACCCGAACCCTAACCCTAACCCTAAACGGAACCCTAACCCTAACACGAACCCTAACCCTAACCCTAACCCTAACCCGAATCCTAACCCTAACCCTAACCCGACACCTAACCAGAAACCTAACGCAAAACCTTACCGTAAACCTAACCCTAACCCTAACCCGAACCTTAACCCTAACCCTAACCCAAACCTTAACCCTAACCCTAACCCTAACCCTAAACCTAACCCTAACCCGAACCCTAACCCGAGACCGAACCCTAAACCTAACACTAACCCTAAACCGAACCCGAACCCTAACCCTAACCCTAAACCTAACACTAACCCTAACCCTAACCCGAACCCTAATCCGAACCCGAACCCTAACCCTAACCCTAACCCTAACCCGAAACCTAACCCTAACCCGATCCCTAACACTAACCCGAACCCTAACCCTAACCCGAACCCGAACCCTAACCCTAACCGTAACCCTAACTGGAACCCTAACCCTAACCCGAACCCTAACCCTAACCCAAACACTAACCCTAACCCGAACCCTAACCCGAACCCTAACCCGAAACCTAACCCTAACACGAACCCTAACCCTAAACTTAACCCGAACCCGAACCCTAACCCTAACCCTAACCCTAACCCGAACCCTAACCCGAACCCTAACCCTAACACGAACACTAACCGGAAACCTAACCCGAAACCTAACCCTAAACCTAACTCTAACCCGAACCCTGACCCTAACCCTAACCCTAACCCTAACCCTAACCCTAACCCGAAACCGAACCCTAACCCTAACCCTAACCGTAACCCGAACCCGAACCCTAACCCTAACCCGAACCCTATCCCTAACACTAACCCTAACCCTAACCCGAACCCTAACCCTAACCCGAACCCTAACCCAAAATCTAACCCTAACCCGAACCCGAACCCTAACCCTAACCCGAACCCTAACCCTAACCCGAACCCTAACCCTAACACCTACCCTAACCCGAACCCGAACCCTAACCCTTACCCTAACCCGAACCCTAAACCTAACCTTAACCGGAACCCTAACCCTAACCCTACCCCGAACCCGAACCCTAACCCCTTATCCGAATCCTAACCCTAACCCGAACCCTAACCCTAACCCTAACCCTAACCCGAACCCGAACCATAACCCTAACCCTAACCCGAACCCTAAACCTAATCCGAACCCTAACCCTAACCCTAACCCTAACCCGAACCCTAACCGTAACCCTAACCCGACACCTAACCCGAACGCTAACGCGAACCCTAACCCTAACCCTAACCCTAACCCGAATCTTAACCCTAACCCTACCCCGAACCTTAACCCTAACCCTAACCCTAACCCTAAACCTAACCCTAACCTGAACCCTAACCCTAACCCTAACCCTAACCCCAAACCTAACCCTAACCCTAACCCTAACCCGAACCATAACCTGGACCCTAACCCTAAGCCTAAACCGAACCCTAACCCTAACCCTAACCCTAACCCGAACCCTAACCCTAAACCTAACCGCAACCCTAACCCGAACCCGAACCCTAACCCGAACCTTACACCTAACCCTAATCCGAACCCTAACCCTAACCTAAACCTAACCCGAACGGTAACCCTAACCCTAACCCTAACCCTAACCCTAACCCTAACCCTAAACCGTACCCTAACCTTAATCCTAACCCTAAACCTAACCCGAACCCGAACCCTAACCCGAACACTACCCCTAACCCTAATCCGAACCCTAACCCTAACCCTAACCCGAACCCTAACCCTAAGCCGAACCCTAACCCTAACCCTAACACTAACCCGAACCCTAACCCGAACACTAACCTTAACCCTGACCCGAACCCTAACACGAACACTAACCCTAACGCTAACCCGAACCCTAACCCTAACCCTAACCGTAACTCGAACCCTAACCCGAACCCTAACCCTAAGCCGAACCCTAACCCTAACCCTAAAACTAACCCTAACCCGAACCCTAACCCGAACACTAACCCTAACCCTAACCCGAAACCTAACCCGAACCCTAACCCTAACCCTAACCCTAACCCGAACCCTAACCCTAAGCCGAACCCTAACCCTAACCCTAACCCTAACCCTAACCCGAACCCTAACCC
>JAVLSZ010000083.1:960000-962500 GCA_032313775.1 Urocyon cinereoargenteus
CGAACCCTAACCCGAACCCTAACCCTAACCATAACGCTAACACTAACCCTAACCTGAACCCTAACCCTAACCCTAACACGAACCCTAACCCTAACCGTAACCCTAACCCTAACCCGAACCCTAACCCTAACCCGAAACCGAACCCTAACCCTAACACTAACCCGAAACCTAACCCTAACCCTAACCCGAACCCTAACCCGAACCCTAACCCTAACCATAACGCTAACCCTAAACCTAACTCTAACCCTAACTCTAACCCGAACCCGAACCCTAACCCGAACCCTAAACCTAACACGAACCCTAACCCTAACCCGAACCCGAACCCGAACCCTAACCCTAACACTAACCCGAACCCTAACCCTAACCTGAACCCTAACCCTAACCCTAACCCTAATCCTAACCCGAACCCTAACCCTAACCCTAACCCGACCACTAACCCGAACCCTAACGCGAACCCTAACCCTAACCCTAACCCTAACCCGAACCTTAACCCTAACCCTAACCCGAACCCTAACCCTAACCCTAACCCTAACCATAACCCTAAACTGAACCCTAAACCTAATCCTAATCCTAACCCGAACCCTAACCCTAACCCTAAACCTAACCCGAAACCTAAACCTAACCCTAACCCTAACCCGAATCCTAACCCTAACCCTAAACCTAACCCGAACCCTAACCCTAACCATAACGCTAACCCTAACCCTAACACGAACCCTAACCCTAACCCGAACCCTAACCCTAACCCTAACCCTAACCCTTACCCTAACCCTAAACCGAACCCTAACCCTAAACCTCACCCTAACCCGAACCGTAAACCTAACCCTTAACGTAACCCGAAACCTAACCCGAACCCTAACCCTAACCCTAACCCGAAACCTAACCCTAACCCTAACCCTAACCCGAACCATAACCCTAACCATAACCCTAAATCTAACCATAACCCGAACACTAACCCTAACCCTAAACCGAACCCTAACCCTAACCGTAACCCTAAACCTAACCCGAACCCTAACCCTAACCCTAACCCGAAACCTAACCCTAACCCTAACCCGAAACCTAACCCTAACCCGAAACCTAACCCTAACCCTAACCCTAAGCCTAACCCGAACCCTAACCCGAACCCTAACCCTAACCCTAACCTGAACCCTAACCCTAACCCTAACACTAACCCTAACCCGAACCCTAACCCTAACCCTAACCGGAACCCTAACCCTAACCCTAACCTGACCGAACCCTAACCCCTTACCCGAATCCTAACCCTAACCCTAACCCTAACCCGAACCCTAACCCTAACCCTAACCCGAACCCTAACCCTAACACGAACCCTAACCCTAACCCTAACCCTAACCCGAATCCTAACCCTAACCCTAACCCGACACCTAACCAGAAACCTAACGCGAAACCTTACCGTAAACCTAACCCTAACCCTAACCCGAACCTTAACCCTAACCCTAACCCAAACCTTAACCCTAACCCTAACCCTAACCCTAAACCTAACCCTAACCCGAACCCTAACCCGAGACCGAACCCTAAACCTAACACTAACCCTAAACCGAACCCGAACCGTAACCCTAACCCTAAACCTAACACTAACCCTAACCCTAACCCGAACCCTAATCCGAACCCGAACCCTAACCCTAACCCTAACCCTAACCCGAAACCTAACCCTAACCCGATCCCTAACACTAACCCGAACCCTAACCCTAACCCGAACCCGAACCCTAACCCTAACCGTAACCATAACTGGAACCCTAACCCTAACCCGAACCCTAACCCTAACCCAAACACTAACCCTAACCCGAACCCTAACCCGAACCCTAACCCGAAACCTAACCCTAACACGAACCCTAACCCTAAACTTAACCCGAACCCGAACCCTAACCCTAACCCTAACCCTAACCCTAATCCGAACCCTAACCCGAACCCTAACCCTAACACGAACACTAACCGGAAACCTAACCCGAAACCTAACCCTAAACCTAACTCTAACCCGAACCCTGACCCTAACCCTAACCCTAAACCTAACCCTAACCCGAAACCGAACCCTAACCCTAACCCTAACCGTAACCCGAACCCGAACCCTAACCCTAACCCGAACCCTATCCCTAAAACTAACCCTAACCCTAACCCGAAACCTAACCCTAACCCGAACCCTAACCCAAAATCTAACCCTAACCCGAACCCGAACCCTAACCCTAACCCGAACCCTAACCCTAACCCGAACCCTAACCCTAACACCTACCCTAACCCGAACCCGAACCCTAACCCTAACCCTAACCCGAACCCTAAACCTAACCTTAACCGGAACCCTAACCCTAACCCTACCCCGAACCCGAACCCTAACCCCTTATCCGAATCCTAACCCTAACCCGAACCCTAACCCGAACCCTAACCCTAACCCGAACCCGAACCATAACCCTAACCCTAACCCGAACCCTAAACCTAATCCGAACCCTAACCCTAACCCTAACCCTAACCCGAACCCTAACCGTAACCCTAA
>JAVLSZ010000083.1:965000-1020000 GCA_032313775.1 Urocyon cinereoargenteus
AACCCTAACCCGAACCCTAATCCGAACCCGAACCCTAACCCTAACCCTAACCCTAACCCGAAACCTAACCCTAACCCGATCCTTAACACTAACCCGAAACCTAACCCTAACCCGAACCCGAACCCTAACCCTAACCGTAACCCTAACTGGAACCCTAACCCTAACCCGAACCCTAACCCTAAACTTAACCCGAACCCGAACCCTAACCCTAACCCTAACCCTAACCCTAACCCGAACCCTAACCCGAACCCTAACCCTAACACGAACACTAACCGGAAACCTAACCCGAAACCTAACCCTAAACCTAACTCTAACCCGAACCCTGACCCTAACCCTAACCCTAACCCTAACCCTAACCCGAAACCGAACCCTAACCCTAACCCTAACCGTAACCCGAACCCGAACCCTAACCCTAACCCGAACCCTATCCCTAACACTAACCCTAACCCTAACCCGAACCCTAACCCTAACCCGAACCCTAACCCAAAATCTAACCCTAACCCGAAACCGAACCCTAACCCTAACCCGAACCCTAACCCTAACCCGAACCCTAACCCTAACACCTACCCTAACCCGAACCCGAACCCTAACCCTAACCCGAACCCTAAACCTAACCTTAACCGGAACCCTAACACTAACCCTACCCCGAACCCGAACCCTAACCCCTTATCCGAATCCTAACCCTAACCCGAACCCTAACCCGAACCCTAACCCTAACCCGAACCCGAACCATAACCCTAACCCTAACCCGAACCCTAAACCTAATCCGAACCCTAACCCTAACCCTAACCCTAACCCGAACCCTAACCGTAACCCTAACCCGACACCTAACCCGAACGCTAACGCGAACCCTAACCCTAACCCTAACCCTAACCCTAACCCGAATCTTAACCCTAACCCTACCCCGAACCTTAACCCTAACCCTAACCCTAACCCTAAACCTAACCCTAACCTGAACCCTAACCCTAACCCTAACCCTAACCCCAAACCTAACCCTAACCCTAACCCTAACCCGAACCATAACCTGGATCCTAACCCTAAGCCTAAACCGAACCCTAACCCTAACCCTAACCCTAACCCGAACCCTAACCCTAAACCTAACCGCAACCCTAACCCGAACCCGAACCCTAACCCGAACCTTACACCTAACCCTAATCCGAACCCTAACCCTAACCTAACCCTAACCCGAACGGTAACCCTAACCCTAACCCTAACCCTAACCCTAACCCTAACCCTAAACCGTACCCTAACCTTAATCCTAACCCTAAACCTAACCCGAACCCGAACCCTAACACGAACCCTACCCCTAACCCTAATCCGAACCCTAAACCTAACCCTAACCCGAACCCTAACCCTAAGCCGAACCCTAACCCTAACCCTAACCCTAACCCGAACCCTAACCCGAACACTAACCTTAACCCTGACCCGAACCCTAACACGAACACTAACCCTAACGCTAACCCGAACCCTAACCCTAACCCTAACCGTAACTCGAACCCTAACCCGAACCCTAACCCTAAGCCGAACCCTAACCCTAACCCTAAAACTAACCCTAACCCGAACCCTAACCCGAACACTAACCCTAACCCTAACCCGAAACCTAACCCGAACCCTAACCCTAACCCTAACCCTAACCCGAACCCTAACCCTAAGCCGAACCCTAACCCTAACCCTAACCCTAACCCTAACCCGAACCCTAACCCGAACACTAACCCTAACCCTAACCCGAACCCTAACCCAAACACTAACCCTAACCCTAACCCGAACCCTAACCCTAACCCTAACCGTAACCCGAACCCTAACCCGAACACTAACCCTAACCCTAACCCGAACCCTAACCCTAACTCTAACCGTAACCCTAAACCGAACCCTAACCCTAACCTTAACCGGAACCGTGACCCTAACCCTAACCCTAACCCGAATCCTAACACTAACCCTAACCCTAACCCTAAACCGAAACCTAACCCTAACCTTAATCGGAACCCTGACCCTAACCGTAACCCGAACCCGAACACTAACCCCTTAACCGAATCCTAACCCTAACCCGAACCCTAACACGAACCCTAACCATAACCCTAACCCCGAACCCGAACCCTAAACCTAACCCGAACCCTAACCCGAACCCTAACCCGAACCCTAACCCGAACCCTAACCCTAACCCGAACCCGAACCCTAACCCTAACCCGAACCCGAACCCTAAACCTAACACTAACCCGAACCCTAAAATTAACCTGAACCCTAACCCTAAACCTAATCCGAAACCAAAACCTAAACCTAACCCTAACCCGACCCCTAACCCGAACCCTAACCCTAACCCTAACTCTAACCCGAACCAGAAACCTAAACCGAAACCTACACCTTACCCTAATCCGAACCCTAACACTAACCTTAACCTAACCCTAACAATAACCCGAACCCGAACCCTAACCCTAACCCTAACCCTGACCCTAACCCTAACCCTATCCCGAACCCTAACCCTAACCCGAACCCTAACCCCTAACCCAACTCTAACCCTAACCCTAACCCGAACCCTAACCCTAACCCTACCTCCTAAACCTAACCCTAACCCTAACCCGAACCCTAACCTAAACCGAACCCTAACCCTAACCCGAACCCTAACCCGAACCCTTATCCTAACCAACCCGAACCCTACCCCTAACCCGAACCCTAACCCGAACCCTAACCCTAACCTAACCCGAACCCTAACCCTAACCCGAACCCTAACCCGAACCCTAACCCTAACCCGAACCCGAACCCTACCCCTAACCTGAACCCTAACCCTAACGCGAACCCTAACCCTAACACTAACCCTAACCCGAAACCGAACCCTAAACCTAACCCGAACCCGAACTCTAACCCTAACCCGAACCCTAACCCTAAACCTTACCCTAACCCGAACCCTAACCCAAACCCGAACCCTAACCCGAAACCTAAACCTAACACTAACCCGAACCCTAACATTAAACCGAACCCAAACCCTACCCTAACCCGAACCCTAACCCTAACCCTAACCCGAACCCTAACCCTAACCCGAACTCTAACCCTAACCCTAACCCTAACCCTAACCCGAACCCTAACCCAAACCCTAACCCTAACCCTAACCTGAACCCTAACCCTAAACCTAACCCTAACCAAACCCGAACCCTAACCCTAACCCTAACCGAAACCCTAACCCTAACCCTAACCCGAACCCGAACACAAACCCTAACCCCTTACCCGAATCCTAACCCTAACCCGAATCCTACCCGAACCCTAACCCTAACCCCGAACCCGAACCCTAAACCTAACCCTAACCCGAACACTAACCCGAAACCTAACCCGAACCCGAACCCTAACCCTAATCCGAACCCTAACCCTAACCCTAACCCTAACCCGAACCCCAACCCTAACCCTAACCCGACCCCTAACACCAACCCTAACGCGAACCCTAAACCTAACCCTAACCCTAACCCTAACCCGACCCTTAACCCTAAACCTAACCCGAACCTTAACCCTAACCCTAACCCTAACCATAAACCTTACCCTAACCCGAACCCTAACCCTAACCTGAACCCTAACCGGAACCCTAACCCTAACCCGAACCCTAACCCTAACACTAACCCTAACTCTAACCCTAACCCGAACGGTAACCCTAACCCTAACCCCTAACCCTAACCCTAACCCTAAACCTAACCCGAACCCTAACCCTAACCCTATCCCTAACCCTAACCCGAACCCGAACCCTAAACCTAACTCTAAACCTAACCCTAACCCGAACCCGAACCCTAAACCGAACACTAACACTAACCCTAATCCGAAACCTAACCCTAAACCTAACCGCAACCCTAACCCTAACCCTAACCTGAATCCGAACCCTAACCCCTTACCCGAATCCTATCCCTAACCCTAACCCTAACACGAACCCTAACCCTAACCCTAACCCGAACCCTAACCCTAACACGAACCCTAACCCTAACCGTAACCCTAACCCGAATCCTAACCCTAACCCTAACCTGACACCTAACCAGAATCCTAACGCGAAACCTTACCGTAAACCTAACCCTAACCCTAACCCGAACCTTAACCCTAACCCTAACCCAAACCTTAAACCTAACCCTAACCCTAACCCTAAACCTAACCCTAACCCGAACCCTAACCCGAACCCTAACCCTAACCGGAACACTAACCCTAACCTAACCCTAACCGAACCCTAACCTGAACCCTAAACCTAACCCTAACCCGAACCCTAACCCTAACCCTAACCCTAACCCTAACCCTAACCCGAACCCTAACCCGAACCCTAACCCTAACCATAACGCTAACACTAACGCTAACCTGAACCCTAACCCTAACCCGAACCCGAACCCTAACCCTAACCGTAACCCTAACCCTAACCCGAACACTAACCCTAACCCGAACCCGAACCCTAACCCTAACACTAACCCGAACCCTAACCCGAACCCTAACCCTAACCATAACGCTAACCCTAAACCTAACTCTAACCCTAACTCTAACCCGAACCCGAACCCTAACCCGAACGCTAACCCTAACACGAACCCTAACCCTAACCCGAACCCGAACCCGAACCCTAACCCTAACCTGAACCCTAACCCTAACCCTAATCCTAACCCGAACCCTAACCCTAACCCTAACCCGACCACTAACCCGAACCCTAACGCGAACCCTAACCCTAACCCTAACCCTAACCCTAACCCTAACCCGAACCTTAACCCTAACCCTAACCCGAACCCTAACCCTAACCCTAACCATAACCCTAAACTGAACCCTAAACCTAATCCTAACCCTAACCCGAACCCTAACCCTAACCCTAAACCTAACCCGAAACCTAAACCTAACCCTAACCCTAACCCGAACCCTAACCCTAACCCTAAACCTAACCCGAACCCTAACCCTAACCATAACGCTAACCCTAACCCTAAACCGAACCCTAACCCTAACCCGAACCCTAACCCTAACCCTAACCCTAACCCTTACCCTAACCCTAAACCGAACCCTAACCCTCACCCTCACCCTAACCCGAACCCTAACCCTAACCCTTACCGTAACCCGAACCCTAACCCGAACCCTAACCCTAACCCTAACCCGAAACCTAACCCTAACCCTAACCCGAACCATAACCCTAACCATAACCCTAAATCTAACCATAACCCGAACACTAACCCTAACCCTAAACCGAACCCTAACCCTAAACGTAACCCTAAACCTAACCCGAACCCTAACCCTAACCCTAACCCGAAACCTAACCCTAACCCTAACCCGAACCCTAACCCTAACCCGAAACCTAACCCTAACCCTAACCCTAAGCCTAACCCGAACCCTAACCCGAACCCTAACCCTAACCCTAACCTGAACACTAACACTAACCCTAACACTAACCCTAACCCGAACCCTAACCCTAACCCTAACCGGAACCCTAACCCTAACCCTAACCTGAATCCGAACCCTAACCCCTTACCCGAATCCTAACCCTAACCCTAACCCTAACCCGAACCCTAACCCTAACAGGAACCCTAACCCTAACCCTAACCCTAACCCCAATCCTAACCCTAACCCTAACCCGACACCTAACCAGAAACCTAACGCGAAACCTTACCGTAAACCTAACCCTAACCCTAACCCGAACCTTAACCCTAACCCTAACCCAAACCTTAACCCTAACCCTAACCCTAACCCTAAACCTAACCCTAACCCGAACCCTAACCCGAGACCGAACCCTAAACCTAACACTAACCCTAAACCGAACCCGACCCCTAACCCTAACCCTAACCCTAAACCTAACACTAAACCTAACCCTAACCCGAACCCTAATCCGAACCCGAACCCTAACCCTAACCCTAACCCTAACCCGAAACCTAACCCTAACCCGATTCCTAACACTAACACGAACCCTAACCCTAACCCGAACCCGAAGCCTAACCCTAACCGTAACCCTAACTGGAACCCTAACCCTAACCCGAACCCTAACCCTAACCCAAACACTAACCCTAACCCGAACCCTAACCCGAACCCTAACCCGAAACCTAACCCTAACACGAACCTTAACACTAAACATAACCCGAACCCGAACCCTAACCCTAACCCTAACCCTAACCCGAACCCGAACCCTAACCCGAACCCTAACCCTAACACGAACACTAACCGGAAACCTAACCCGAAACCTAACCCTAAACCTAACTCTAACCCGAACCCTGACCCTAACCCTAACCCTAACCCTAACCCTAACCCGAAACCGAACCCTAACCCTAACCCTAACCGTAACCCGAACCCGAACCCTAACCCTAACCCGAACCCTATCCCTAACACTAACCCTAACCCTAACCCGAACCCTAACCCTAACCCGAACCCTAACCCAAAATCTAACCCTAACCCGAACCCGAACCCTAACCCTAACCCGAACCCTAACCCTAACCCGAACCCTAACCCTAACACCTACCCTAACCCGAACCCGAACCCTAACCCTAACCCTAACCCGAACCCTAAACCTAACCTTAACCGGAACCCTAACCCTAACCCTACCCCGAACCCGAACCCTAACCCCTTATCCGAATCCTAACCCTAACCCGAACCCTAACCCGAACCCTAACCCTAACCCTAACCCGAACCATAACCGTAACCCTAACCCGACACCTAACCCGAACGCTAACGCGAACCCTAACCCTAACCCTAACCCTAACCCTAACCCGAATCTTAACCCTAACCCTACCTCGAACCTTAACCCTAACCCTAACCCTAACCCTAAACCTAACCCTAACCTGAACCCTAACCCTAACCCTAACCCTAACCCTAACCCCAAACCTAACCCTAACCCTAACCCTAACCCGAACCCTAACCTGGACCCTAACCCTAACCTACACCGAACCCTAACCCTAACCCTAACCCTAACCCGAAACCTAACCCTAAACCTAACCGCAACCCTAACCCGAACCCGAACCCTAACCCGAACCCTACACCTAACCCTAATCCGAACCCTAACCGTAACCTAACCCTAACCCGAACCCTAACCTGAACCCTAAACCTAACCCTAACCCGAACCCTAACCCTAACCCTAACCCTAACCAGAACCCTAACCCTAACCCTAACCCTAACCCTAACCCGAACCCTAACCCTAACCCTAACCCGAACCCTAAACCTAACCCTAAACCTAACCCTAACCCGAACGGTAACCCTAACCCTAACCCTAACCCTAACCCTAACCCTAAACCTAAACCGTACCCTAACCTTAATCCTAACCCTAAACCTAACCCGAACCCGAACCCTAACCCGAACCCTACCCCTAACCCTAATCCGAACCCTAACCCTAACACTAACCCGAACCCTAACCCTAAGCCGAACCCTAACCCTAACCCTAACCCTAACCCGAACCCTAACCCGAACACTGACATTAACCCTGACCCGAACCCTAAACCGAACACTCACCCTAACGCTAACCCGAACCCTAACCCTAACCCTAACCGTAACTCGAACCCTAACCCGAACCCTAACCCTAAGCCGAACCCTAACCCTAACCCTAAAACTAACCCTAACCCGAACCCTAACCCGAACACTAACCCTAACCCTAACCCGAAACCTAACCCGAACCCTAACCCTAACCCTAACCCTAACCCGAACCCTAACCCTAAGCCGAACCCTAACCCTAACCCTAACCCTAAACCTAACCCGAACCCTAACCCGAACACTAACCCTAACCGTAACCCGAACCCTAACCCGAACACTAACCCTAACCCTAACCCGAACCCTAACCCTAACTCTAACCGTAAACCTAAACCGAACCCTAACCCTAACCTTAACCGGAACCGTGACCCTAACCCTAACCCTAACCCGAACCCTAACACTAACCCTAACCCTAACCCTAAACCGAAACCTAACCCTAACCTTAATCGGAACCCTGACCCTAACCCTAACCCGAACCCAAACCCTAACCCCTTACCCGAATCCTAACCCTAACCCGAAACCTAACACGAACCCTAACCATAACCCTAACCCCGAACCCGAACCCTAAACCTAACCCGAACCCTAACCTGAACCCTAACCCGAACCCTAACCCGAACCCTAACCCTAACCCTAACCTGAACACTAACACTAACCCTAACACTAACCCTAACCCGAACCCTAACCCTAACCCTAACCGGAACCCTAACCCTAACCCTAACCTGAATCCGAACCCTAACCCCTTACCCGAATCCTAACCCTAACCCTAACCCTAACCCGAACCCTAACCCTAACAGGAACCCTAACCCTAACCCTAACCCTAACCCCAATCCTAACCCTAACCCTAACCCGACACCTAACCAGAAACCTAACGCGAAACCTTACCGTAAACCTAACCCTAACCCTAACCCGAACCTTAACCCTAACCCTAACCCAAACCTTAACCCTAACCCTAACCCTAACCCTAAACCTAACCCTAACCCGAACCCTAACCCGAGACCGAACCCTAAACCTAACACTAACCCTAAACCGAACCCGACCCCTAACCCTAACCCTAACCCTAAACCTAACACTAAACCTAACCCTAACCCGAACCCTAATCCGAACCCGAACCCTAACCCTAACCCTAACCCTAACCCGAAACCTAACCCTAACCCGATTCCTAACACTAACACGAACCCTAACCCTAACCCGAACCCGAACCCTAACCCTAACCGTAACCCTAACTGGAACCCTAACCCTAACCCGAACCCTAACCCTAACCCAAACACTAACCCTAACCCGAACCCTAACCCGAACCCTAACCCGAAACCTAACCCTAACACGAACCCTAACACTAAACATAACCCGAACCCGAACCCTAACTCTAACCCTAACCCTAACCCGAACCCGAACCCTAACCCGAACCCTAACCCTAACACGAACACTAACCGGAAACCTAACCCGAAACCTAACCCTAAACCTAACTCTAACCCGAACCCTGACCCTAACCCTAACCCTAACCCTAACCCTAACCCGAAACCGAACCCTAACCCTAACCCTAACCGTAACCCGAACCCGAACCCTAACCCTAACCCGAACCCTATCCCTAACACTAACCCTAACCCTAACCCGAACCCTAACCCTAACCCGAACCCTAACCCAAAATCTAACCCTAACCCGAACCCGAACCCTAACCCTAACCCGAACCCTAACCCTAACCCGAACCCTAACCCTAACACCTACCCTAACCCGAACCCGAACCCTAACCCTAACCCTAACCCGAACCCTAAACCTAACCTTAACCGGAACCCTAACCCTAACCCTACCCCGAACCCGAACCCTAACCCCTTATCCGAATCCTAACCCTAACCCGAACCCTAACCCGAACCCTAACCCTAACCCTAACCCGAACCCTAACCGTAACCCTAACCCGACACCTAACCCGAACGCTAACGCGAACCCTAACCCTAACCCTAACCCTAACCCTAACCCTAACCCTAACCCTACCCCGAACCCGAACCCTAACCCCTTATCCGAATCCTAACCCGAACCCGAACCCTAACCCTAACCCGAACCCTAACCCTAACCCGAACCCTAACCGTAACCCTAACCCGACACCTAACCCTAACCCTAACCCTAACCCTAACCCTAACCCTAACCCTAAACCTAACCCTAACCTGAACCCTAACCCTAACCCTAACCCTAACCCTAACCCCAAACCTAACCCTAACCCTAACCCTAACCCGAACCCTAACCTGGACCCTAACCCTAACCTACACCGAACCCTAACCCTAACCCTAACCCTAACCCGAACCCTAACCCTAAACCTAACCGCAACCCTAACCCGAACCCGAACCCTAACCCGAACCCTACACCTAACCCTAATCCGAACCCTAACCGTAACCTAACCCTAACCCGAACCCTAACCTGAACCCTAAACCTAACCCTAACCCGAACCCTAACCCTAACCCTAACCCTAACCAGAACCCTAACCCTAACCCTAACCCTAACCCTAACCCTAACCCGAACCCTAACCCTAACCCTAACCCGAACCCTAAACCTAACCCTAAACCTAACCCTAACCCGAACGGTAACCCTAACCCTAACCCTAACCCTAACCCTAACCCTAACCCTAAACCGTACCCTAACCTTAATCCTAACCCTAAACCTAACCCGAACCCGAACCCTAACCCGAACCCTACCCCTAACCCTAATCCGAACCCTAACCCTAACCCTAACCCGAACCCTAACCCTAAGCCGAACCCTAACCCTAACCCTAACCCTAACCCGAACCCTAACCCGAACACTAACCTTAACCCTGACCCGAACCCTAACCCGAACACTCACCCTAACGCTAACCCGAACCCTAACCCTAACCCTAACCGTAACTCGAACCCTAACCCGAACCCTAACCCTAAGCCGAACCCTAACCCTAACCCTAAAACTAACCCTAACCCGAACCCTAACCCGAACACTAACCCTAACCCTAACCCGAAACCTAACCCGAACCCTAACCCTAACCCTAACCCTAACCCGAACCCTAACCCTAAGCCGAACCCTAACCCTAACCCTAACCCTAAACCTAACCCGAACCCTAACCCGAACACTAACCCTAACCGTAACCCGAACCCTAACCCGAACACTAACCCTAACCCTAACCCGAACCCTAACCCTAACTCTAACCGTAAACCTAAACCGAACCCTAACCCTAACCTTAACCGGAACCGTGACCCTAACCCTAACCCTAACCCGAACCCTAACACTAACCCTAACCCTAACCCTAAACCGAAACCTAACCCTAACCTTAATCGGAACCCTGACCCTAACCCTAACCCGAACCCAAACCCTAACCCCTTACCCGAATCCTAACCCTAACCCGAACCCTAACACGAACCCTAACCATAACCCTAACCCCGAACCCGAACCCTAAACCTAACCCGAACCCTAACCTGAACCCTAACCCGAACCCTAACCCGAACCCTAACCCTAACCCGAACCCGAACCCTAACCCTAACCCGAACCCGAACCCTAAACCTAACACTAACCCGAACCCTAAAACTAACCTGAACCCTAACCCTAAACCTAACCCGAACCCAAAACCTAAACCTAACCCTAACCCGACCCCTAACCCGAACCCTAACCCTAACCCTAACTCTAACCCGAACCAGAAACCTAAACCGAACCCTACACCTTAACCTAATCCGAACACTAACCCTAACCTTAACCTAACCCTAACAATAACCCGAACCCGAACCCTAACCCTAAACCTAACCCTGACCCTAACCCTAACCCTATCCCGAACCCTAACCCTAACCCGAACCCTAACCCCTAACCCAACCCTAACCCTAACCCTAACCCGAACCCTAACCCTAACCCTACCTCCTAAACCTAACCCTAACCCTAACCCGAACCCTAAACTAACCCGAACCCTAACCCTAACCCGAACCCTAACCCGAACACTTATCCTAACCAACCCGAACCCTACCCCTAACCCGAAACCTAACCCGAACCCTAACCCTAACCTAACCCGAACCCTAACCCTAAACCGAACCCTAACCCGAACCCTAACCCTAACCCGAACCCGAACCCTACCCCTAACCTGAACCCTAATCCTAACGCGAACCCTAACCCTAACACTAACCCTAACCCGAAACCGAACCCTAAACCTAACCCGATCCCGAACCCTAACCCTAACCCGAACCCTAACCCTAAACCTTACCCTAACCCGAACCCTAACACAAACCCGAACCCTAACCCGAAACCTAAACCTAACACTAACCCGAACCCTAACATTAAACCGAACCCTAACCCTACCCTAACCCGAACCCTAACCCTAACCCTAACCCGAACCCTAACCCTAACCCGAACCCTAACCCTAACCCTAACCCTAACCCTAAACCGAACCCTAACCCAAACCCTAACCCTAACCCTAACCTGAACCCTAACCCTAAACCTAACCCTAACCAAACCCGAACCCTAACCCTAACCCTAACCGAAACCCTAACCCTAACCCTAACCCGAACCCGAACACAAACTCTAACCCCTTACCCGAATCCTAACCCTAACCCGAACCCTAACCCGAACCCTAACCCTAACCCCGAACCCGAACCCTAAACCTAACCCTAACCCGAACACTAACCCGAACCCTAACCCGAACCCGAACCCTAACCCTAATCCGAACCCTAACCCTAACCGTAACCCTAACCCGAACCCCAACCCTAACCCTAACCCGACCCCTAACACCAACCCTAACGCGAACCCTAAACCTAACCCTAACCCTAACCCTAACCCGACCCTTAACCCTAAACCTAACCCGAACCTTAACCCTAACCCTAACCCTGACCATAAACCTTACCCTAAACCGAACCCTAACCCTAACCTGAACCCTAACCGGAACCCTAAACCTAACCCGAACCCTAACCCTAACACTAACCCTAACTCTAACCCTAACCCGAACGGTAACCTTAACCCTAACCCCTAACCCTAACCCTAACCCTAAACCTAACCCGAACCCTAACCCTAACCCTATCCCTAACCCTAACCCGAACCCGAACCCTAAACCTAACTCTAAACCTAACCCTAACCCGAACCCGAACCCTAACCCTAACCCTAACCCTAACCCTAAATATAACCCGAACCCTAACCCTAACGCGAACCCTAACGCCTAACCCTAAACCTAACCCTAACCCTGACCCAAATCCTAACCCTAAACCTACCTCCTAAAACTAACCCTAAACCTAACCCGAACCCTAACCCTAACCCGAACCCTAACCCTAACCCGAACCCTAACACGAACCCTAACCCTAACCCAAACACGAACCCTACCCCTAACCCGAACCCTAACCCTAACCCGAACCCTAAGCCTAACACTAAACCTAACCCGAAACCGAACCCTAACCCTAACCCAAACCCGAACCCTAACCCGAACACGATCCCTAACCCTAACACTAACCCTAAACCGAACCCGAACCCTAACCCTAACCCTAACCATAACCCTAAACCTAACCCTAACCCGAACCCTAACCCTAACCCTAACCCGAACCCTAACCCTAACCGTAAACCTAACCCTAACCCGAACCCTAACCCTAACCCTAACCACTAACCCTAACCCTAACCCGAACCCTAACCCTAACCCTAACCCTAACCCGAACCCGAACCCTAACCTTAACCCTACCCCTAACCCTAATCCGAACCCTAACCCTAACCTAACCCTAACCCGAACCCTAACCTGAAACCTAAACCTAACCCTAACCCGAACCCTAACCCTAACCCTAACCCTAACCCTAACCCGAACCCTAACCCGAACCCGAACCCTAACCTTAACCCTACCCCTAACCCTAATCCGAACCCTAACCCTAACCTAAACCTAACCCGAACCCTAACCTAACCCCTAACCCTAACCCTAACCCTAAACCTAACCCGAAACCTAACCATAACCCTAACCCTAACCCTAACCCGTACCGGAACCCTAACCCGAACCTTACCCCTAACTCTAATCCGAACCCTAACCCTAACCCTAACCCAAACCCTAACCCTAAGCCGAACCCTAACCCGAACCCGAACCCTAACCTTAACCCTACCCCTAACCCTAATCCGAACCCTAACCCTAACCTAAACCTAAGCCGAACCCTAACCTAACCCCTAACCCTAACCCTAACCCTAAACCTAACCCGAACCCTAACCATAACCCTAACCCTAACCCTAACCCGTACCGGAACCCTAACCCGAACCTTACCCCTAACCCTAATCCGAACCCTAACCCTAACCCTAACCCAAACCCTAACCCTAAGCCGAACCCTAAACCTAACCCTAACCCTAACCCTAACCCGAACCCTAACCCGAACACTAACCCTAACCCTAACCCGAACCCTAACCCTAACCCTAACCCTAACCCTAAACCGAACCCTAAACCTAAACTTAACCGGAACCCTGACCCTAACCCTAACCCGAACCCGAACCCTAACCCCTTACCCGAATCCTAACCCTAACCCGAACCCTAACACGAACCCTAACCATAACCCTAACCCCGAACCCGAACCCTAACCCTAACCCTACCCCTAACCCGAACCCTAACCCGAATCCTAACCCTAACCCGAACCCGAACCCTAACCCTAACCCGAACCCGAACCCTAAACCTAACACTAAACCGAACCCTAAAACTAACCTGAACCGTAACCCTAAACCTAACCCGAACCCGAAACCTAAACCTAACCCTAACCCGAACCCTAACCCGAACCCTAACGCGAACCCTAACCCTAACCCTAACCCTAACCCTAACCCGAACCTTAACCCTAACAATAACCCGAAACCTAACCGTAACCCTAACCTTAACCCTAACCCTAAACCAAACCCTAACCCTAACCCTAACCCTAACCCGAACCCTAACCCTAACCCGAACCCTAACCCGAACCCTAACCCTAACCCGAACCCGAACCCTAACCCTAACCGTAACCCAAACCCTAACCCGAACCCTAAACCGAACCCGAACCCTAACCCGAACACTAACCCTAACCCTAACCCGAACCCTAACCCTAACCCTAACCCTAACCGTAACCCTAACCCTAACCCGAACCCTAACCCTAACCCTAACCCCTAATCCTAAACCTAACCCTAACCCGAACCCTAACCCTAACCCGAACCCTAACCCTAACCCTAACCCCTAACCCGAACCCTAACCCCTAAACCTAACCCTAACCCTAACCCTAACCCTAACCCTAACTCTAACCCCAACCCGAACCCTAACCCGAACCCTACCCCTTACCCTAATCCGAACCCTAACCCTAACATTAACCCTAACCCTAACCCTAACCCGAACCCGAACCCTAACCCTAACCCTAACCCTAACCCTAACCCGAACCCTAACCCTAACCCGAACCCTAACCTCTAACCCTAAACCTAACCCTAACCCTAAACCGAACCCTAACCCTAACCCTACCTCCTAAACCTAACCCTAAACCTAACCCGAACCCTAACCCTAACCCGAACCCTAACCCTAACCCGAACCCTACCCGAACCGTAACCCTAACCCGAACACGAAGCCTACCCCTAACCCGAACCCTAACCCTAACGCGAACCCTAACCCTAACACTAACCCTATTCCGAAACCGAACCCTAAACCTAACCCGAACCCTAACCCTAACCCGAACCCTAACCCTAAACCTTACCCTAACCCGAACCCTAAACCAAACCCGAACCCTAACCCAAAACCTAAACCTAACACTAACCCGAACCCTAACATTAACCCGAACCCTAACCCTACCCTAACCCGAACCCTAACCCTAACCCTAACCCTAACCCGAACCCTAACCCTAACCCGAACTCTAACCCAAACCCTAACCCTAACACTAACCCGAACCCTAACCCAAACCCTAACCCTAACACTAACCTGAACCCTAACCTTAAACCTAACCCTAACCCAAACCTGAACCCTAACCCTAACGCTAACCGGAACCCTAAACCTAACCCTAACCCTAACCCGAACCCGAACCCAAACACTAACCCCTTACCGGAATCCTAACCCTAACCCGAACCCTAACCCGAACCCTAACCCTAACCCCGAACCCGAACCCTAACACGAACCCTAAACCTAACCCGAACCCTAACCCGAACACGAACCCTAACCCTTATCCGAACCCTAACCCTAACCCTTACCCGAACCCTAACACTAACCCTAACCCTAACACTAACACGAACCTTAACCCTAAACCTAACCCGAACCTTAACCCTAACCCTAACCCTAACCCTAAACCTAACCATAACCCGAACCCTAAACCTAACCTGAACCCTAACCGGAACCCTAACCCTAACCCTAACCCGAAACCTAACCCTAACCCTAACCCTAACTCTAACCCTAACCAGAACGGTAACCCTAACCCTAACCCCTAACCCTAACCCTAACCCTAAACCTAACCCGAACCCTAACCCTAACACTATCCCTAACCCTAACCCGAACACGAACCCTAACTCTAACCCTAAACCTAACCCTAACCCGAACCCGAACCCTAAACCGAACACTAACCCTAACCCTAATCCGAAACCTAACACTAATCTTAACCCTAACCCTAACCCGAACCCGAACCCTAACCCTAACGCTAACCCTAACCCTAAACATAACCCGAACCCTAACCCTAACGCGAACCCTAACGCCTAACCCTAAACCTAACACTAACCCTGACCCGAACCCTAACCCTAAACCTACCTCCTAAACCTAACCCTACCCTAACCCGAACCCTAACCCTAACTCGAACCCTAACCCTAACCCGAACCCTAAACCGAACCCTAACCCTAACCCGAATCCGAAACCTACCCCTAACCCGAACCCTAACCCTAACCCGAACCCTAAGCCTAACACTAACCCTAACCCGAAACCGAACCCTAACCCGAACCCGAACACTAACCCTAACACTAACCCTAAACCGAACCCGAACCCTAACCCTAACCATAACCCTAAACCTAACCCTAACCCGAACCCTAACCCTAACCCGAACCCTAACCCTAACCCTAACCCCTAACCCTAACCCTAACGCTAACCCGAACACTAACCCTAACCCTAACCCTAACCCGAAACCGAACCCTAACCCGAAACCTACCCCTTACCCTAATCCGAACCCAACCCTAACCTTAACCCTAACCCTAACCCTAACCCGAACCCGAACCCTAACCCTAACCCTGACACTAACCCTAACCCTAACCCGAACCCTTACCCTAACCCGACTCCTAATCCCTAACCCTAACCCTAACCCTAAACTGAACCCTAGCCCTAACCCTACCTCCTAAACCTAACCCTAACCCTAACCCGAACCCTAACCCTAACACGAACCCTAACCCTAACCCGAACACTAACCCGAACCCTAACCCTAACCCGAACCCGAAACCTACCCCTAACCCGAACCCTAACCCTAACGCGAACCCTAACCCTAACACTAACCCTAACCCGAACCCGAACCCTAAACCTAACCCGAACCCGAACCCTAACCTGAACCCGAACCCTAACCCTAACACTAACCCTAAACCGAACCCGAACACTAAACCTAACCCTAACCCTAACACTAACCCTAACCCTAACCCGAACCCTAACCCGAACTCGAACCCTAACCCTAACCCTAACCCTAACCCGAACCCTAACTCTAACACGAACCCTAACACTAACCCGAACCCTAATCCGAACCCTAAACCGAACCCTAACCATAACCCTAACCGGAAACCTAACCCTAACCCGAACCCTAAACCGAACCTAACCCTAACTCGAACCCTAACCCTAACCCTAACCCGAACCCTAATCCGAACCCTAACCCGAACCCGAACCCTAACCCGAAACCTACCACTAACACTAATCCGAACCCTAAACCTAAACCTAACCCTAACCCTAACCCGAAACCTAACCCTAACCCGAACCCTAACCCTAACCCTAACCCTAACCTAACCCTAACCCTAACCCGAACACTAACACTAGCCCTAACCCTAACCCTAAACCGAACCCTAACCCTAACCTTAACCGGAACCCTAACCCTAAACCTAACCCGAACCCTAACCCTAACCCTAACCCTAACCCTAAACCGAACCCTAACCCGAACACTAACCCTAACCCTAACCCTAACCCGAACCCTAACCCTAACCTAAGCCTAACCCTAACCCGAACCCTAACCCTAACCCTAACCCCTAACCCTAACCCTAACCCTAACCCGAACCCTAACCCTAACCCTAACCCTAACCCGTACCCGAACCCGAACCCGAACCCGAACCCTACCCCTAACCCTAATCCGAACCCTAACCCTAATCTTAACCCTAACCCTAACTCTAACCCGATCCCGAACCCTAACCCTAACCCTAACCCTAAGCCTAACCCGAACCCTAACCCTAACCTGAACACTAACCCCTAACCCTAACCCTAACCCTAACCCTAACCCTACCCCTAACCCGAACCCTAACCCTAACCCTACCTCCTAAACCTAACCCTAACGCTAACCCGAACCCTAACCCTAACCCGAACCCTAACCCTACCCCGAACCCTAACCCGAACCCTAACCCTAACCCTAACCCGTACCCTACCCCTAACCCGAACCCTAACCCTAACACGAACCCTAACCCTAACACTAACCCTAATCCGAACCTGAACCCTAACACTAACCCTAACCCGAACCCTAACTCGAGACCAAACCCTAAACCTAACACTAACCCTAAACCGAATCCGAACCCTAACCCTAACCCTAAACCTAACACTAACCCTAACCCTAACCCGAACCCTAATCCGAAACCGAACCCTAACCCTAACCCTAACCCTAACCCGAAACCTAACCCTAACCCGAACCCTAACACTAACCCGAACCCTAACCCGAAACCTAACCCTAACACGAACCCTAACCCTAAACTTAACCCGAACCCGAACCCTAACCCTAACCGTAACCCTAACTGGAACCCTAACCCTAACCCGAACCCTAACCCTAACCCAAACACTAACCCTAACCCGAACCCTAACCCGAACCCTAACCCGAAACCTAACCCTAACACGAACCCTAACCCTAAACTTAACCCGAACCCGAACCCTAACCCTAACCCTAACCCTAACCCTAACCCGAACCCTAACCCGAACCCTAACCCTAACACGAACACTAACCGGAACCCTAACCCGAAACCTAACCCTAAACCTAACTCTAACCCGAACACTGACCCTAACCCTAACCCTAACCCTAACCCTAACCCGAAACCGAACCCTAACCCTAACCCTAACCGTAACCCGAACCCGAACCCTAACCCTAACCCGAACCCTATCCCTAACACTAACCCTAACCCTAACCCAAACCCTAACCCTAACCCGAACCCTAACCCAAAATCTAACCCTAACCCGAACCCGAACCCTAACCCTAACCCGAACCCTAACCCTAACCCAAACCCTAACCCTAACACCTACACTAACCCGAACCCGAACCCTAACCCTAACCCTAACCCGAACCCTAAACCTAACCTTAACCGGAACCCTAACCCTAACCCTACCCCGAACCCGAACCCTAACCCCCTACCCGAATCCTAACCCTAACCCGAACCCTAACCCGAACCCTAACCCTAACCCGATCCCGAACCATAACCCTAACCCTAACCAGAACCCTAAACCTAATCCGAACCCTAACCCTAACCCTAACCCTAACCCGAACCCTCACCTTAACCCTAACCCGACACCTAACCCGAACGCTTACGCGAATCCTAACCCTAACCCAAGCCTAACCCTAACCCGAATCTTAAACCTAACCCTACCCCGAACCTTAACCCTAACCCTAACCCTAACCCTAACCCTAAACCTAACCCTAACCTGAACCCTAACCCTAAGCCGAACCCTAACCCTAACCCTAACCCTAACCCGAACCCTAACCCTAAGCCGAACCCTAACCCTAACCCTAACCCTAACCCGAACCCTAAACCGAACACTAACCCTAACCCTAACCCGAACCCTAACCCGAACACTAACCCTAACCCTAACCCGAACCCTAACCCTAACCCTAACCGTGACCCGAACCCTAACCCGAACACTAACCCTAACCCTAACCCGAACCCTAACCCTAACCCTAACCGTAACCCTAAACCGAACCCTAACCCTAACCTTAACCGGAACCGTGACCCTAACCCTAACCCTTACCCGAACCCTAACACTAACCCTAACCCTAACCCTAAACCGAAACCTAACCGTAACCTTAATCGGAACCCTGACCCTTACCCTAACCCGAACCCGAACCATAACCACTTACCCGAATCCTAACCCTAACCCGAACCCTAACACGAACCCTAACCATAAACCTAACCCCGAACCCGAACCCTAACCCTAACCCTACCCCTAAACCGAACCCTAACCGGAACCCTAACCCTAACCCGAACCCGAACCCTAACCCTAACCCGAACCCGAACCCTAAACCTAACACTAACCCGAACCCTAAAACTAACCTGAACCCTAACCCTAAACCTAACCCGAACCCAAAACCTAAACCTAACCCTAAACCAACCCCTAACCCGAACCCTAACGCGAACCCTAAACCTAACCCTAACCCTAACCCTAACCCGAACCTTAACCCTAACAATAACCCGAACCCTAACCCTAACCCGAACCCTAACCCTAACCGTAAACCTAACCCTAACCCGAACCCTAACCCTAACCCTAACCCCTAACCCTAACCCTAATTCTAACCCGAACGCTAACCCTAACCCTAACTCTAACCCGAACCCGAACCCTAAACCGAACCCTACACCTTACCCTAATCCGAACCCTAACCCTAACCTTAACCTAACCCTAACAATAACCCGAACCCGAACCCTAACCCTAACCCTAACCCTAACCCTAACCCTAACCCTATCCCGAACCCTAAACCTAACCCGAACCCTAACCCCTAACCCAACCCTAACCTTAACCCTAAACCGAACCCTAACCCTAACCCTACCTCCTAAACCTAACCCTAACCCTAACCCGAACCCTAACCTAACCCGAACCCTAACCCTAACCCGAACCCTAACCCGAACCCTAATCCTAACCCGAACCCGAACCCTACCCCTAACCCGAACCCTAACCCGAACCCTAACCCTAACGCGAACCCTAACCCTAACCTAACCCGAACCCTAACCCTAACCCGAACCCTAACCCGATCCCTAACCTTAACCCGAACCCGAAACCTACTCCTAACCCGAACCCTAACCCTAACGCGAACCCTAACCCTAACACTAACCCTAACCTGAAACCGAACCCTAAACCTAACCCGAACCCGAACCCTAACCCTAACCCGAACCCTAACCCTAAACCTTACCCTAACCCGAACCCTAACTCAAACCCGAACCCTAACCCGAAACCTAAACCTAACACTAACCCGAACCCTAACATTAACCCGTACCCTAACCCTACCCTAACCCGAACCCTAACCCTAACCCTAACCCGAACCCTAGCCCTAACCCGAACTCTAACACTAACCCTAACCCTAACCATAACCCGAACCCTAACCCAAACCCTAACCCTAACCCTAACCTGAACACTAACCCTAAACCTAACCCTAACCCAAAACCGAAACCTAACCCTAACCATAACCGAAAACCTAACCCTAACCCTAACCCGACCCCGAACACAAACCCTAACCCCTTACCCGAATCCTAACCCTAACCCGAACCCTAACCCGAACCCTAACCCTAACCCAAACACTAACCCTAACCCGAACCCTAACCCGAACCCTAACCCGAAAACTAACCCTAACACGAACCCTAACCCTAAACTTAACCCGAACCCGAACCCTAACCCTAACCCTAACCCTAACCCTAACCCGAACCCTACCCGAACCCTAACCCTAACACGAACACTAACCGGAACCCTAACCCTAACCCTAACCCTAACCCTAACCCTAACCCGAACCCTAACCCTAAGCCGAACCCTAACCCTAACCCTAACCCTAACCCGAACCCTAACCCGAACACTAACCCTAACCCTAACCCGAACCCTAACCCGAACACTAACCCTAACACTAACCCGAACCCTAACCCTAACCCTAACCGTAACCCGAACCCTAACCCGAACACTAACCCTAACCCTAACCCGAACCCTAACCCTAACCCTAACCGTAACCCTAAACCGAACCCTAACCCTAACCTTAACCGGAACCGTGACCCTAACCCTAACCCTAACCCGAACCCTAACACTAACCCTAACCCTAACCCTAAACCGAAACCTAACCGTAACCTTAATCGGAACCCTGACCCTAACCCTAACCCGAACCCGAACCCTAACCCCTTACCCGAATCCTAACCCTAACCCGAACCCTAACACGAACCCTAACCATAGACCTAACCCCGAACCCGAACCCTAACACTAACCCTACCCCTAAACCGAACCCTAACCCGAACCCTAACCCTAACCCGAACCCGAAACCTAACCCTAACCCGAACCCGAACCCTAAACCTAACACTAACCCGAACCCTAAAACTAACCTGAACCCTAACCCTAAACCTAACCCGAACCCAAAACCTAAACCTAACCCTAACCCGACCCCTAACCCGAACCCTAACGCGAACCCTAAACCTAACCCTAACCCTAACCCTAACCCGAACCTTAACCCTAACAATAACCCGAACCCTAACCCTAACCCGAACCCTAACCCTAACCGTAAACCTAACCCTAACCCGAACCCTAACCCTAACCCTAACCCCTAACCCTAACCCTAACCCTAACCCGAACCCTAACCCTAACCCTAACTCTAACCCGAACCCGAACCCTAAACCGAACCCTACACCTTACCCTAATCGGAACCCTAACCCTAACCTTAACCTAACCCTAACAATAACCCGAACCCGAACCCTAACCCTAACCCTAACCCTAACCCTAACCCTATCCCGAACCCTAACCCTAACCCGAACCCTAACCCCTAACCCAACCCTAACCTTAACCCTAACCCGAACCCTAACCCTAAACCTACCTCCTAAACCTAACCCTAATCCTAACCCGAACCCTAACCTAACCCGAACCCTAACCCTAACCCGAACCCTAACCCGAACCCTAATCCTAACCCGAACCCGAACCCTACCCCTAACCCGAACCCTAACCCGAACCCTAACCCTAACGCGAACCCTAACCCTAACCTAACCCGAACGCTAACCCTAACCCGAACCCTAACCCGAACCCTAACCCTAACGCGAACCCTAACCCTAACACTAACCCTAACCCGAAACCGAACCCTAAACCTAACCCGAACCCGAACCCTAACCCTAACCCGAACCCTAACCCTAAACCTTACCTTAACCCGAACCCTAACTCAAACCCGAACCCTAACCCGAAACCTAAACCTAACACTAACCCGAACCCTAACATTAACCCGAACCCTAACCCTACCCTAACCCGAACCCTAACCCTAACCCTAACCCGAACCCTAGCCCTAACCCGAACTCTAAACCTAACCCTAACCCTAACCCTAACCCGAACCCTAACCCAAACCCTAACCCTAACCCTAACCTGAACACTAACCCTAAACCTAACCCTAACCCAAACCCGAAACCTAACCCTAACCCTAACCGAAAACCTAACCCTAACCCTAACCCGACCCCGAACACAAACCCTAACCCCTTACCCAAATCCTAACCCTAACCCGAACCCTAACCCGAACCCTAACCCTAACCCAAACACTAACCCTAACCCGAACCCTAACCCGAACCCTAACCCGAAAACTAACCCTAACACGAACCCTAACCCTAAACTTAACCCGAACCCGAACCCTAACCCTAACCCTAACCCTAACCCTAACCCGAACCCTACCCGAACCCTAACCCTAACACGAACACTAACCGGAACCCTAACCCGAAACCTAACCCTAAACCTAACTCTAACCCGAACCCTGACCCTAACCCTAACCCTAACCCTAACCCTAACCCGAAACCGAACCCTAACACTAACCCTAACCGTAACCCGAACCCGAACCCTAACCCTAACCCGAACCCTATCCCTAACACTAACCCTAACCCTAACCCGAACCCTAACCCTAACCCGAACCCTAACCCAAAATCTAACCCTAACCCGAACCCGAACCCTAACCCTAACCCGAACCCTAACCCTAACCCGAACCCTAACCCTAACACCTACACTAACCCGAACCCGAACCCTAACCCTAACCCTAACCCGAACCCTAAACCTAACCTTAACCGGAACCCTAACCCTAACCCTACCCCGAACCCGAACCCTAACCCCTTACCCAAATCCTAACCCTAACCCGAACCCTAACCCGAACCCTAACCCTAACCCGAACCCGAACCATAACCCTAACCCTAACCAGAACCCTAAACCTAATCCGAACCCTAACCCTAACCCTAACCCTAACCCTAACCCGAACCCTAACCGTAACCCTAACCCGACACCTAACCCGAACGCTAACGCGAATCCTAACCCTAACCCTAACCCTAACCCTAACCCGAATCTTAACCCTAACCCTACCCCGAACCTTAACCCTAACCCTAACCCTAACCCGAAACCTAACCCTAACCCTAACCGTAACCCGAACCCTAACCTGAACCCTAACCCTAACCCTAAACCGAACCCTAACCCTAACCCTAACCCTAACCCGAACCCTAACCCTAAACCTAACCGTAACCCTAACTCGAACCCGAACCCTAACCCGAACCCTACACCTAACCCTAATCCGAACCCTAACCCTAACCTAACCCTAACACGAACCCTAACCTGAACCCAAAACCTAACCCTAACCCGAACCCTAACCCTAACCCTAACCCTAACCCGAACCCTAACCCTAAACCTAACCCTAACCCGAACCCTAACCCTAACCCTAACCCGAACCCTAAACCTAACCCTAAACCTAACCCTAACCCGAACGGTAACCCTAACCCTAACCCTAACCCTAACCCTAACCCTAAACCGCACCCTAACCTTAATCCTAACCCTAACCCTAACCCGAACCCGAACCCTAACCCGAACCCTACCCCTAACCCTAATCCGAACCCTAACCCTAACCCTAACCCTAACCCGAACCCTAACCCTAAGCCGAACCCTAACCCTAACCCTAACCCTAACCCTAACCCGAACCCTAACCCGAACACTAACCCTAACCCTAACCCGAACCCTAACCCGAACACTAACCCTAACCCTAACCCGAACCCTAACCCTAACCCTAACTGTAACCCGAACCCTAACCCGAACCCTAACCCTAAGCCGAACCCTAACCCTAACCCTAAACCTAACCCTAACCCGAACCCTAACACGAACACTAACCCTAACCCTAACCCGAACACTAACCCGAACCCTAACCCTAACCCTAACCCTAACCCTAACCCTAACCCGAACCCTAACCCTAAGCCGAAACCTAACCCTAACCCTAACCCTAACCCGAACCCTAAACCGAACACTAACCCTAACCCTAACCCGAACACTAACCCTAACTCTAACCCGAACCCAAACCCTAACCCTAACTCTAACCCGAACCCGAACCCTAAACCGAACCCTACACCTTACCCTAATCCGAACCCTAACCCTAACCTTAACCTAACACTAACAATAACCCGAACCCGAACCCTAACCCTAACCCTAACCCTAACCCTAACCCTAACCCTAACCCGAACCCTAACCCTAACCCTACCTCCTAAACCTAACCCTAACCCTAACCCGAACCCTAACCTAACCCGAACCCTAACCCTAACCCGAACCCTAACCCGAACCCTAATCCTAACCCGAACCCGAACCCTACCCCTAACCCGAACCCTAACCCGAACCCTAACCCTAACCCGAACCCTAACTCTAACCCGAACCCTAACCCGAACCCTAACCCTAACGCGAACCCTAACCCTAACCCTAACCCTAACCCGAACCCGAACCCTAACCCTAACCCTGACACTAACCCTAACCCTAACCCGAACCCTTACCCTAACCCGACCCCTAATTCCTAACCCTAACCCTAACCCTAACCCTGACCCGAACCCTAACCCTAACCCTACCACCTAAACCTAATCCTAACCCTAACCCGAACCCTAACCCTAACACGAACCCTAACCCTAACCCGAACCCTAACCCGAACCCTAACCCTAACCCGAACCCGAAACCTACCCCTAACCCGAACCCTAACCCTAACGCGAACCCTAACCCTAACACTAACCCTAACCCGAACCCGAACCCTAAACCTAACCCGAACCCGAAACCTAACCCGAACCCGAACCCTAACCCTAACACTAACCCTAAACCGAACCCGAACACTAAACCTAACCCTAACCCTAACACTAACCCTAACCCTAACCCGAACCCTAACCCGAACTCGAACCCTAACCCTAACCCTAACCCTAACCCGAACCCTAACTCTAACACGAACCCTAACACTAACCCGAACCCTAATCCGAACCCTAACCCGAACCCTAACCCTAACCCTAACCGGAACCCTAACCCTAACCCGAACCCTAAACCGAACTCTAACCCTAACCCGAACCCTAACCCTAACCCTAACCTGGACCCTAACCCGAACCCTAACCCGAACCCGAACCCTAACCCGAAACCTACCCCTAACCCTAATCCGAACCCTAAACCTAAACCTAACCCTAACCCTAACCCGAAACCTAACTCGAACCCCAACCCTAACCCTAACCCGAATCTTAAACCGAACCCAAACCTAACCCGAACCCTCACCCTAACCCGATTTCTAACCCTAACACTAACCCTAACGCGAAACCTAAACCTAACCCAAACCTTAACCCTAAACCTAACCCGAACCCTAACCAGAACCCTAACCCTAACCCTAACCCTAACCCGAACCCTAACCCTAAACCTTACTCGAACCCTAACCCAAACCCGAACCCTAACCCTAACCCTAACCCGAACCCTAACCCTAACTCGAACCCAAACCCTAACCCTAACCCGAAACCTAAACCGAACCCAACCCTAACCCGAAAACTAACCCTAACCTGATCCCTAACCCTAACACTAACCCTAACGCGAAACCTAAACCTAACCCAAACCTTAACCCTAAACCTAACCCGAACCCTAACCAGAACCCTAACCCTAACCCTAACCCGAAACCTAACCCTAACCCGAAACCTAACCCTAACCCTACCCCGAAACCTACCTAACCCTAACCCGAACCCTAACCGTAAACCGAACCCTAACCCTAACCCTAAACCTAACCCTAAACCGAACCCTAACCCTTACCCTAACCCGAACCCTAACCCTAACCCGAACCCGAACCCTAACCCTAACCCTTAACCTAACCCTATCCCTAACCCGAAACTTAACCCGAACCCTAACCCTAACCTGAACCCTAACCATAACCCTAACCCGAACACTAACCCTAAACCGAACCCTAACCCTAACCCTAACCCTAACCCTAACCCGAACCCTAACCCTAACCCTAACCTAACCCTAATCCGAAACCTAACCCTAACCCTAACACTAACCTTAACCCTAAACCGAACCCTAACCCTAAACCTTACCCTAAACCTAACCCGAACCCGAACTCTAACACTAACCCCTAACCCGAACACTAACCCTAAACCGAACCCTAACCCTAACCCGAAACCTAACCCTAACCCGAACCCTAACCTAACCCTAATCCGAACCCTAAAGCTAACACTAACCCTAACCCTAACACTAACCACTAACCCTAACCCGAACCCTAACCCGAACCCTAACCTGAACACTAACCCCTAACCCTAACCCGAAACCGAACCCTAACCCGAACCCTAACCCTAACCCTAACCCGAACCCGAACCCTTACCCGAACCCAAACCCTAACCCTAACCCTAACCCGAACCCTAACACTAAACCGAACCCTAACCCTAACCCTAACCCGACCCCTAACCCGAAACCTAACACGAACACTAACCCTAACCCAAACCCTAACCCTAACCCTAAACCGAACTCTAACTCTAACCCGAACCCTAAACCGAACCCTAACCCAAACCCAAACCCTAACCCTAACCCGAACCGTAACCCTAACCCTAACCCTAACCCGAACCCTAACACTAACCCTAACCCGAACCCTAACCCTAATCCTAATCCGACCCCTAACCCGAAACCTAACACGAAGCCTAAACCTAACCCTAACCCTAACCCTAACCCAAACCCTAACCCTAAACCTAACCCGAACCCTATCCTAACCCGAACCCTAACCCGAACCCTAAACCGAACCCTAACCCTAACCCGAAACCGAACCCTAACCCTAACCTGAAACCTAACCCGAACCCTAATCCTAACCCTAACCCTAAACCTAACCCTAACCCTAACCCAAACCCGAACCCTAAACCGAACCCTAACCCTAACCCGAACCGGAACCCGAAACCTAAACCTAAACCGAACCCTAACCCTAACCCGAACCCTAACCCTACCCGAAACCTAACCCTAACCCTAACCCGAACCCGAACCCGAACCCTAACCTTAACCCTAATCCGAACCCTAACCCTAACCCGAACCCTAACCCGAACCCGATCAATAACCCGAACCCGAACCCTAACCCTAAACCTAACTCTAACCCAAACCCTAAACCGAACCCTAACTCGAACCCTAAACCTAACCCGAAACCGAACCCGAACCCTACACCTAACCCTAACACGAACCCGAACCCTAAACCTAAACCTAACCCGAACCCTAACCGTAACCCGAACCCTAACCCTAACCCTAACCCCGAACCCGGAACCTAACCCTAAACCTAAACCTAACCCGAACCCTAACCCGAACCCTAACCCGAACCCCAACCCTAACCCTAACCCGAACCCGAACCCTAACCCTAACCCGAACCCTAACCCTAAACCGACCCTAACCATAACCCTAACCCTAACCCAAACCCTAACCCTAACCCTAACCCGACCCCTAACCCGAACCCTAACACGAACCCTAAACCTAACCCTAACCCTAACCCTAAACCGAACCCTAACCCTAAACCTAACCCGAACCCTAAACCTAACACGAACCCTAACCCTAACCCTAATCCGAACCCTAACCCTAACTCGAACCCGAACCCTAACCCTAACCCGAAACCTAAACCGAACCCAACCCTAACCCGAACCCTAACCCTAACCCGATCCCTAACCCTAACACTAACCCTAACGCGAAACCTAAACCTAACCCAAACCTTAACCCTAAACCTAACCCGAACCCTAACCAGAACCCTAACCATAACCCTAACCCGAACCCTAACCCTAACCCGAAACCTAACCCTAACCCTAATCCGAAACCTAACCCTAACCCTAACCCGACCCTAACCGTAAACCGAACCCTAACCCTAACCCTAAACCTAACCCTAAACCGAACCCTAACCCTTACCCTAACCCGAACCCTAACCCTAAGCCGAACCCTAACCCTAAACCTTACCCTAACCCGAACCCTAACTCAAACCCGAACCCTAACCCGAAACCTAAACCTAACACTAACCCGAACCCTAACATTAACCCGAACCCTAACCCTACCCTAACCCGAACCCTAACCCTAACCCTAACCCGAACCCTAACCCTATCCCGAACTCTAACCCTAACCCTAACCCTAACCCTAACCCGAACACTAACCCAAACCCTAACCCTAACCCTAACCTGAACACTAACCCTAAACCTAACCCTAACCCAAACCCGAACCCTAACCCTAACCCTAACCGAAACCCTAACCCTAACCCTAACCCGACCCCGAACACAAACCCTAACCCCTTACCCGAATCCTAACCCTAACCCGAACCCTAACCCGACCCCTAACCCTAACCCCGAACCCGAACCCTAACCCTAACCCTAACCCTAACCCGAACACTAACCCGAACCCTAACCCGAACCCGAACCCTAACCCTAATCCGAACCCTAACCCTATCCCTAACCCTAACCCGAACCCTAACCCTAACCCTAACACGACCCCTAACACCAACCCTAACGCGAACCCTAAACCTAACCCTAACCATAACCCTAACCCGACCCTTAACCCTAAACCTAACCCGAACCTTAACCCTAACCCTAACCCTAACCATAAACCTTACCCTAACCCGAACCCTAACCCTAACCTGAACCCTAACCGGAACCCTAACCCTAACCCGAACCCTAACCCTAACCCTAAACCTAACTCTAACCCTAACCCGAACGGTAACCCTAACCCTAACCCCTAACCCTAACCCTAACCCTAAACCTAACCCGAACCCTAACCCTAACCCTATCCCTAACCCTAACCCGAACCCGAACCCTAAACCTAACCCTAAACCTAACCCTAACCCGAACCCGAACCCTAAACCGAACACTAACCCTAACCCTAATCCGAAACCTAACACTAATCTTAACCCTAACCCTAACCCGAACCCGAACCCTAACCCTAACCCTAACACTAACCCTAAATATAACCCGAACCCTAAACCTAACGCGAACCCTAACGCCTAACCCTAAACCTAACCCTAACCCTGACCCGAATCCTAACCCTAAACCTACCTCCTAAAACTAACCCTAACCCTAACCCGAACCCTAACCCTAACCCGAACCCTAACCCTAACACGAACCCTAACACGAACCCTAACCCTAACCCGAACCCGAACCCTACCCCTAACCCGAACCCTAACCCTAACCCGAACCCTAAGCCTAACACTAACCCTAACCCGAAACCGAACCCTAACCCTAACCCGAACCCGAACCCTAACCCGAACACGAACCCTAACCCTAACACTAACCCTAAACCGAACCCGAACCCTAACCCTAACCCTAACCATAGCCCTAACCCTAACCCTATCCCGAACCCTAACACTAACCCTAACCCGAACCCTAAGCCTAACCGTAAACCTAACCCTAACCCGAACCCTAACCCTAACCCTAACCCCTAACCCTAACCCTAACCCTAACCCGAACCCTAACCCTAACCCTAACCCGAACCCGAACCCTAACCTTAACCCTACCCCTAACCCTAATCCGTCCCTAACCCTAACCTAACCCTAACCCGAACCCTAACCTGAACCCTAAACCTAACCCTAACCCGAACCCTAACCCTAACCCTAACCCTAACCCTAACCCGAACCCTAACCCTAACCCTAACCCTAACACGAACCCTAGCCCTACCCTTACCCGAACCCTAAACCTAACCCTAACCTTAACCCTAACCCGAACGGTAACCCTAACCCTAACCCCTAACCCTAACCCTAACCCTAAACCTAACCCGAACCCTAACCATAACCTAACCCTAACCCTAACCCGTACCGGAACCCTAACCCGAACCCAACCCCTAACCCTAATCCGAACCCTAACCCTAACCCTAACCCGAACCCTAACCCTAAGCCGAACCCTAAACCTAAACCTAACCCTAACCCGAACCCGAACCCTAACCCGAACACTAACCCTAACCCTAACCCGAACCCTAACCCTAACCCTAACCCTAAACCGAACCCTAAACCTAAACTTAACCGGAACCCTGACCCTAACCCTAACCCGAACCCGAACCCTAACCCCTTACCCGAATCCTAACCCTAACCCGAACCCTAACACGAACCCTAACCATAACCCTAACCCCGAACCCGAACCCTAACCCTAACCCTACCCCTAACCCGAACCCTACCCCGAATCCTAACCCTAACCCGAACCCGAACCCTAACCCTAACCGGAACCCGAACCCTAAACCTAACACTAAACCGAACCCTAAAACTAACATGAACCGTAACCCTAAACCTAACCCGAACCCGAAACCTAAACCTAACCCTAACCCGACCCCTAACCCGAACCCTAACGCGAACCCTAACCCTAACCCTAACCCTAACCCTAACCCTAACCCGAACCTTAACCCTAACAATAACCCGAAACCTAACCCTAACCCTAACCCTAACCCTAACCCTAAACCAAACCCTAACCCTAACCCTAACCCTAACCCGAACCCTAACCCGAACCCTAACCCGAACCCTAACCCTAACCCGAACCCGAACCCTAACACTATTCGTAACCCTAACCCTAACCCGAACCCTAAACGGAACCCGAACCCTAACCCGAACCCTAACCCTAACCCTAACCCGAACCCTAACCCTAACCCTAACCCTAACCGTAACCCTAACCCTAACCCGAACCCTAACCCTAACCCTAACCCCTAACCCTAAACCTAACCCTAACCCGAACCCTAACCCTAACCCGAACCCTAACCCTAACCCTAACCCCTAACCCGAACCCTAACCCCTAAACCTAACCCTAACCCTAACCCGAACCCTAACCCTAACCCTTACTCTAACCCGAACCCGAACCCTAACCCAAACCCTACCCCTTGCCCTAATCCGAACCCTAACATTAACATTAACCCTAACCCTAACCCTAACCCGAACCCGAACCCTAACCCTAACCCTAACCCTAACCCTAACCCTAACCCGAACCCTAACCCCTAACCCTAAACCTAACCCTAACCCTAACCCGAACCCTAACCCTAACCCTACCTCCTAAACCTAACCCTAACCCTAACCCGAACCCTAACCCTAACCCGAACCCTAACCCTAACCCGAACCCTACCCGAACCCCAACCCTAACCCGAACCCGAACCCTACCCCTAACCCGAACCCTAACCCTAACGCGAACCCTAACCCTAACACTAACCCTAACCCGAAACCGAACCCTAATCCTAACCCGAACCCGAACCCTAGCCCTAACACGATCCCTAACCCTAAACCTTACCCTAACCCGAACCCTAAACCAAACCCGAACCCTAACCCAAAACCTAAACCTAACACTAACCCGAACCCTAACATTAACCCGAACCCTAACCCTACCCTAACCCGAACCCTAACCCTAACCCTAACCCTAACCAGAACCCTAACCCTAACCCGAACTCTAACCCCACCCCTAACCCTAACCCTAACCCGAACCCTAACCCAAACCCTAACCCTAACACTAACCTGAACCCTAACCCTAAACCTAACCCTAACCCAAACCCGAATCCTAACCCTAACCCTAACCGGAACCCTAAACCTAACACTAACCCTAACCCGAACCCGAACCCAAACACTAACCCCTTACCGGAATCCTAACACTAACCCGAACCCTAACCCGAACCCTAACCCTAACCCCGAACCCGAACCCTAACCCGAACCCTAACCCTAACCCGAACCCTAACCCGAACCCGAACCCTAACCCTTATCCGAACCCTAAACATAACCCTAACCCGAACCCTAACCCTAACCCTAACCCGACACCTAACACCAACGCTAACGCGAACCCTAAACCTAACCCTAACCCTAACCCTAACACGAACCTTAAACCTAAACCTAACCAGAACCTTAACCCTAACCCTAACCCTAACCCTAAACCTAAACATAACCCGAACCCTAACCCTAACCTGAACCCTAACCGGAACCCTAACCCTAACCCTAACCCGAACCCTAACCCTAACCCTAACCCTAACTCTAACCCTAAGCCGAACGGTAACCCTAACCCTAACCCCTAACCCTAACCCTAACCCTAAAACTAACCCGAACCCTAACCCTAAACCTAACCCTATCCCTAACCCTAACCCGAACCCGAACCCTAACTCTAACCCTAAACCTAACCCTAACCCGAACCCGAACCCTAAACCGAACACTAACCCTAACCCTAATCCGAAACCTAACACTAATCTTAACCCTAACCCTAACCCTAACCCGAACCTGAACCCTAACCCTAACCCTAACCCTAACCCTAAACATAACCCGAACCCTAAACCTAACGCGAACCCTAACGCCTAACCCTAAACCTAACACTAACCCTGACCCGAACCCTAACACTAAACCTACCTCCTAAACCTCACCCTACCCTAACCCGAATCCTAACCCTAACTCGAACCCTAACACTAACCCTAACCCGAACCCTAACCCTAACCCGAACCCGAAACCTACACCTAACCCGAACCCTAACCCTAACCCGAACCCTAAGCCTAACACTAACCCTAACCCGAAACCGAACCCTAACCCGAACCCGAACACTAACCCTAACACTAACCCTAAACCGAACCCGAACCCTAAAACTAACCATAACCCTAAACCTAACCCTAACCCGAACACTAACCCTAACCCTAACCCGAAACCGAACCCTAACCCGAAACCTACCCCTTACCCTAATCCGAACCCAAACCCTAACCTTAACCCTAACCCTAACCCTAACCCGAACCCGAACCCTAACCCTAACCCTGACACTAACCCTAACCCTAACCCGAACCCTTACCCTAACCCGACCCCTAATTCCTAACCCTAACCCTAACCCTAACCCTGACCCGAACCCTAACCCTAACCCTACCACCTAAACCTAATCCTAACCCTAACCCGAACCCTAACCCTAACACGAACCCTAACCCTAACCCGAACCCTAACCCGAACCCTAACCCTAACCGGAACCCGAAACCTACCCCTAACCCGAACCCTAACCCTAACGCGAACCCTAACCCTAACACTAACCCTAACCCGAACCCGAACCCTAAACCTAACCCGAACCCGAAACCTAACCCGAACCCGAACCCTAACCCTAACACTAACCCTAAACCGAACCCGAACACTAAACCTAACCCTAACCCTAACACTAACCCTAACCCTAACCCGAACCCTAACCCGAACTCGAACCCTAACCCTAACCCTAACCCTAACCCGAACCCTAACTCTAACACGAACCCTAACACTAACCCGAACCCTAATCCGAACCCTAACCCGAACCCTAACCCTAACCCTAACCGGAACCCTAACCCTAACCCGAACCCTAAACCGAACTCTAACCCTAACCCGAACCCTAACCCTAACCCTAAACCGGACCCTAACCCGAACCCTAACCCGAACCCGAACCCTAACCCGAAACCTACCCCTAACCCTAATCCGAACCCTAAACCTAAACCTAACCCTAACCCTAACCCGAAACCTAACTCGAACCCCAACCCTAACCCTAACCCGAATCTTAAACCGAACCCAAACCTAACCCGAACCCTAACCCTAACCCGATTTCTAACCCTAACACTAACCCTAACGCGAAACCTAAACCTAACCCAAACCTTAACCCTAAACCTAACCCGAACCCTAACCAGAACCCTAACCCTAACCCTAACCCTAACCCGAACCCTAACCCTAAACCTTACTCGAACCCTAACCCAAACCCGAACCCTAACCCTAACCCTAACCCGAACCCTAACCCTAACTCGAACCCAAACCCTAACCCTAACCCGAAACCTAAACCGAACCCAACCCTAACCCGAAAACTAACCCTAACCCGATCCCTAACCCTAACACTAACCCTAACGCGAAACCTAAACCTAACCCAAACCTTAACCCTAAACCTAACCCGAACCCTAACCAGAACCCTAACCCTAACCCTAACCCGAAACCTAACCCTAACCCGAAACCTAACCCTAACCCTACCCCGAAACCTACCTAACCCTAACCCGAACCCTAACCGTAAACCGAACCCTAACCCTAACCCTAAACCTAACCCTAAACCGAACCCTAACCCTTACCCTAACCCGAACCCTAACCCTAACCCGAACCCGAACCCTAACCCTAACCCTTAACCTAACCCTATTCCTAACCCGAAACTTAACCCGAACCCTAACCCTAACCTGAACCCTAACCATAACCCTAACCCGAACACTAACTCTAAACCGAACCCTAACCCTAACCCTAACCCTAACCCTAACCCGAACCCTAACCCTAACCCTAACCTAACCCTAATCCGAAACCTAACCCTAACCCTAACACTAACCTTAACCCTAAACCGAACCCTAACCCTAAACCTTACCCTAAACCTAACCCGAACCCGAACTCTAACACTAACCCCTAACCCGAACACTAACCCTAAACCGAACCCTAACCCTAACCCGAAACCTAACCCTAACCCGAACCCTAACCTAACCCTAATCCGAACCCTAAAGCTAACCCTAACCCTAACCCTAACACTAACCACTAACCCTAACCCGAACCCTAACCCGAACCCTAACCTGAACACTAACCCCTAACCCTAACCCGAAACCGAACCCTAACCCGAACCCTAACCCTAACCCTAACCCGAAACCGAACCCTTACCCGAACCCAAACCCTAACCCTAACCCTAACCCGAACCCTAACCCTAAACCGAACCCTAACCCTAACCCTAACCCGACCCCTAACCCGAAACCTAACACGAACACTAACCCTAACCCAAACCCTAACCCTAACCCTAAACCGAACTCTAACTCTAACCCGAACCCTAAACCGAACCCTAACCCAAACCCAAACCCTAACCCTAACCCGAACCGTAACCCTAACCCTAACCCTAACCCGAACCCTAACACTAACCCTAACCCGAACCCTAACCCTAATCCTAATCCGACCCCTAACCCGAACCCTAACACGAAGCCTAAACCTAACCCTAACCCTAACCCTAACCCAAACCCTAACCCTAACCCTAACCCGAACCCTATCCTAACCCGAACCCTAACCCGAACCCTAAACCGAACCCTAACCCTAACCCGAAACCGAACCCTAACCCTAACCTGAAACCTAACCCGAACCCTAATCCTAACCCTAACCCTAAACCTAACCCTAACCCTAACCCAAACCCGAACCCTAAACCGAACCCTAACCCTAACCCGAACCGGAACCCGAACCCTAAACCTAAACCGAACCCTAACCCTAACCCGAACCCTAACCCTACCCGAAACCTAACCCTAACCCTAACCCGAACCCGAACCCGAACCCTAACCTTAACCCTAATCCGAACCCTAACCCTAACCCGAACCCTAACCCGAACCCGATCAATAACCCGAACCCGAACCCTAACCCTAAACCTAACTCTAACCCAAACCCTAAACCGAACCCTAACTCGAACCCTAAACCTAACCCGAAACCGAACCCGAACCCTACACCTAACCCTAACACGAACCCGAACCCTAAACCTAAACCTAACCCGAACCCTAACCGTAACCCGAACCCTAACCCTAACCCTAACCCCGAACCCGGAACCTAACCCTAAACCTAAACCTAACCCGAACCCTAACCCGAACCCTAACCCGAACCCCAACCCTAACCCTAACCCGAACCCGAACCCTAACCCTAACCCGAACCCTAACCCTAAACCGACCCTAACCATAACCCTAACCCTAACCCGAACCCTAACCCTAACCCTAACCCAACCCCTAACCCGAACCCTAACACGAACCCTAAACCTAACCCTAACCCTAACCCTAAACCGAACCCTAACCCTAAACCTAACCCGAACCCTAAACCTAACACGAACCCTAACCCTAAACCTAATCCGAACCCTAACCCTAACACGAACCCGAACCCTAACCCTAACCCGAAACCTAAACCGAACCCAACCCTAACCCGAACCCTAACCCTAACCCGATCCCTAACCCTAACACTAACCCTAACGCGAAACCTAAACCTAACCCAAACCTTAACCCTAAACCTAACCCGAACCCTAACCAGAACCCTAACCATAACCCTAACCCGAACCCTAAACCTAACCCGAAACCTAACCCTAACCCTAATCCGAAACCTAACCCTAACCCTAACCCGACCCTAACCGTAAACCGAACCCTAACCCTAACCCTAAACCTAACCCTAAACCGAACCCTAACCCTAACCCTAACCCGAACCCTAAACCGAAACCTAACCCTAACCAAACCTGAACACTAACCCCTAAACCTAACCCGAACCCTAACCCTAGCCGAACACTAACCCTAACCCTAACCCGAACCCTAAGCCTAACCCGAACCTTAACCCTAACCCTAACCCTAACCCGAACACTAACCCTAAACCGAAACCTAACCCTAACCCTAACCCTAACCCGAACCCTAACCCTAACCCTAACCTAACCCTAATCCGAACCCTAACCCTAAACCTAACCCTAACCCTAACCCTAACACTAACCCTAACCCTAAACGGACACCTAACCCGAACCCTAACACGAACCCTAACCCTAACCCTAACCCTAACCCTAACCCGAACCCTAACACTAACCTAACCATAATCCCAACCCTAACCCTAAACCTAACCCTAACCCTAACCCTAACACGAACCCTAACCCTAACCCTAATCCGAATCCTAACCCTAACCCTAACCCTAACCCTACCCGAACCCTAACCCTAATCCGAACCCTAACCCTAACCCTAACCCGAACACTAACCCTAAACCGAAACCTACCCCTAACCCTAACCCTAACCCGAACCCTAACCCTAACCTTAACCTAACCCTAATCCGAACCCTAACCCAAAACCTAACCCTAACCCTAACCCTAACCCTAACCCTAACCCTAACCCGACCCCTAACCCGAACCCTAACACGAAACCTAAATCTAACCCTACCCCTAACCCTAACCCGAGCCCTAACCCTAACCCGAACCCGAACCTTAACCCTAACCCGAACCCTAACCCGAACCCTAACCCGAACCCCAACCCTAACCCTAACCCTAACCCGAATCCGAACCCGAACCCTAACCCGAACCCTAAACCAAAACCTAACACTAACCAAACCTGAACACTAACCAATAAACCTAACCCGAACCCTAACCCTAGCCGAACACTAACCCTAACCCTAACCCGAACCCTAAGCCTAACCCGAACCTTAACCCTAACCCTAACCCTAACCCGAACACTAACCCTAAAACGAAACCTAACCCTAACCCTAACCCTAACCCGAACCCTAACCCTAACCCTAACCTAACCCTAATCCGAACCCTAACCCTAAACCTAACCCTAACCCGAACGCTAACCCTAACCCGAACCCTAACCCTACCCGAAACCTAACCCTAACCCTAACCCGAACCCGAACCCGAACCCTAACCCTAACCCGAACCCTAACCCGAACCCTAACCCTAACCCCAACCCTAAATCTAACCCTAACCCGAATCCGAACCCGAACCCTAACCCGAACCCGAACCCTAACCCTAACCCGACCCTAACCTTAACCCTAACCCTAACCCGAACCCTAACCCTAACCCTAACCCGAACCCTAACACGAACACTAACACGAACCCTAACCCTAACCATAACCCTAACCCGAACCCTAACCCTAACCCTAACCCGAACCCTAACCCTAACCCGAACCCGAACCCTAACCCTAACCCGACCCTAACCCTAACTCGAACCCGAACCCTAACCCTAACCCGAAACCTAAACCGAACCCAACCCTAAACCGAACCCTAACCCTAACCCGATCCCTAACCCTAAAGCTAACCCTAACGCGAAACCTAAACCTAACCCAAACCTTAACCCTAAACCTAACACGAACCCTAACCAGAACCCTAACCCTAACCCGAACCCTAACCCTAACCCTAACCCGAACCCTAACCCTAACCCTAACCCGAACCCTAACCCTAACCCTAACCCTAACTCGAACCCTAACTCTAACCCGAACACTAAACCAAACCCTAACCCGAACCCTAACCCTAACCCTAACCCGAACCGTAACCCTATCCCTAACCCTAACCCGAAGCCTAACCCTAACCCTCACCCGATCCCTAACCCTAACCCTAACCCGAACCCTAACCCTCACCCTAACCCTAACTCGAACCCTAACTCTAACCCGAACCCTAAACCAAACCCTAACCCGAACCCTAACCCTAACCCTAACCCGAACCGTAACCCTATCCCTAACCCTAACCCGAAACCTAACCCTAACCCTAACCCGAAACTTAACGCTAACCCTAAACCTAACCCGAACCCTAACCCTAACCCTAACCCTAACCCTAACCCGAACCCTAACTCTAACGCGAACCCTAAACCGAACCCTACCCGAACCCTAAACCTAACCCTAACCCGAACCGTAACCCTAACAATAACCCTAACCCGAACCCTAACCCTAACCCTAAACCTAACCCGAAACCTAACCTAACCCTAACCCGACCCCTAACCCGAAACCTAACACGAACCCTAAACCTAACCCTAACCCTAACCCTAACCAGAACCCTAACCCTAACCCGAACCCTAACCCTAACCCTAACCCGACCCCTAACCCGAACCCTAACACGAACCCTAACCCTAACCCAAACCCTAACCCTAACCCTAAACTGAACTCTAACTCTAACCCGAACCCTAAACCGAACCCTAACCCGAACCCAAACCCTAACCCTAACCCGAACCGTAACCCTACCCTAACCCTAACACGAACCCTAACCCTAACCCTAACCCGAACCCTAACCCTAATCCTAACCCGACCCCTAACCCGAACCCTAACAGGAAGCCTAAACCTAACCCTAACCCTAACCCTAACCCAAACCCTAACCCTAACCCTAACCCGAACCCTAACCCTAACCCGAACCCTAACCCGAACCCTAACCCGAACCCTAACCCTAACCCGAACCCGAACCCTAAACCTAACCTGAAACCTAACCCGAACCCTAATCCTAACCCTAACCCTAAACCTAACCCTAACCCTAACCCAAACCCGAACCCTAACCCGAACCCTACCCCTAACCCTAATCCGAACCCTAACCCTAACCCTAAACCTAACCCTAACCCGAACCCGAACCCTAAACCTAACCCGAACCGGAACCCGAACCCTAACCTTAACCCTAACTCGAACCCTAAACCTAACCCGAACCCTAACCCGAACCCGATCAATAACCCGAACCCGAACCCTAACCCTAACCCTAACTCTAACCCAAACCCTAAACCGAACCCTAACTCGAACCCTAAACCTAACCCGAAACCGAACCCGAACCCTACACCTAACCCTAACACGAACCCGAACCCTAAACCTAAACCTAACCCGAACCCTAACCCTAACCCGAACCCTAACCCTAACCCTAACCCCGAACCCGGAACCAAACCCTAAACCTAACCCTAACCCGAACCCTAACCCGAACCCTAACCCGAACCCCAACCCTAACCCTAACCCGAACCCGAACCCGAACCCTAACCCTAACCCGAACCCTAACCCTAACCCGACCCTAACCATAACCCTAACCCTAACCCGAACCCTAACCCTAACCCTAACCCGACCCCTAACCCGAACCCGGACACGAACCCTAACCCTAACCCGACCCCTAACCCGAACCCTAACCCGAACCCTAACCCGAACCCCAACCCTAACCCTAACCCGAACCCGAACCCGAACCCTAACCCTAACCCGAACCCTAACCCTAACCCGACCCTAACCATAACCCTAACCCTAACCCGAACCCTAACCCTAACCCTAACCCGACCCCTAACCCGAACCCGGACACGAACCCTAACCCTAACCCTAACCCTAACCCTAAACCGAACCCTAACCCTAAACCTAACCCGAAACCTAACCCTAACACGAACCCTAACCCTAACCCTAATCCGAACCCTAACCCTAACTCGAACCCGAACCCTAACCCTAACCCGAAACCTAAACCGAACCCAACCCTAACCCGAACCCTAACCCTAACCCGATCCGTAACCCTAACACTAACCCTAACGCGAAACCTAAATCTAACCCAAACCTTAACCCTAAACCTAAACCGAACCCTAACCAGAACCCTAACCATAACCCTAACCCGAACCCTAACCCTAACCCGAAACCTAACCCTAACCCTAACCCGAAACCTAACCCTAACCCTAACCCGACCCTAACCGTAAACCGAACCCTAACCCTAACCCTAAACCTAACCCTAAACCGAACCCTAACCCTAACCCTAACCCGAAACCTAAACCGAAACCTAACCCTAACCAAACCTGAACACTAACCCCTAACCCTAACCCGAACACTAACCCTAAACCGAAACCTAACCCTAACCCTAACCCTAACCCTAACCCGAACCCTAACCCTAACCCTAACCTAACCCTAATCCGAACCCTAACCCTAAACCTAACCCTAACCCTAACACTAACACTAACCCTAACCCTAACCCGACCCCTAACCCAAACCCTAACACGAAACCTAAACCTAACCCTAACCCTAACCCTAAACCGAACCCTTACCCTAACCCTAACCCGAACCCTAACCCTAACCCGAACCCTAACCCTAACCCTATCCCGAACCCTAACCCTAACCCGAACCAGAGCCCTAACCCTAACCCGAACCCTAACCCGAACCCCAACCCTAACCCTAACCCGAAACCGAACCCGAACCCTAACCCGAACCCTAACCCTAACCCTAACCCGACCCTAACCATAACCCTAACCCTAACCCGAACCCTAACCCTAACCCTAACACGAACCCTAACCCGAACACTAACACGAACCCTAACCCTAACCATAACCCTAACCCGAACCCTAACCCTAACCCTAACCCGAACCCTAACCCTAACCCGAACCTTAACCCTAACCCTAACCCGACCCTAACCCTAACTCGAACCCGACCCTAACCCTAACCCGAAACCTAAACCGAACCCAACCCTAACCCGAACCCTAACCCTAACCCGATCCCTAACCCTAACACTAACCCTAACGCGAAACCTAAACCTAACCCAAACCTTAACCCTAAACCTAACACGAACCCTAACCAGAACACTAACCCTAACCCGAACCCTAACCCTAACCCTAACCCGAACCCTAACCCTAACCCTAACCCTAACTCGAACCCTAACTCTAACCCGAACACTAAACCAAACCCTAACCCGAACCCTAACCCTAACCCTAACCCGAACCGTAACCCTATCCCTAACCCTAACCCGAAACCTAAACCTAACCCTCACCCGATCCCTAACCCTAACCCTAACCCAAACCCTAACCCTCACCCTAACCTTAACTCGAACCCTAACTCTAACCCGAACCCTAAACCAAACCCTAACCCGAACCCTAACCCTAAACCTAACCCGATCCGTAACCCTATCCCTAACCCTAACCCGAAACCTAACCCTAACCCTAACCCGAACCCTAACCCTAACCCTAACCCGAACCCTAACCCGAAACCTAACCCAAACCCTAACCCTAACCCTAACCCGAACCCTAAACCTAACCCTAACCGGAACCCTAACCCTAACCCTAACCCGAACCCGAACCCTAAGCCGAAACCTAACCCTAACCCTAAACTAACCCAACACCTAAACCTAAACCGAACCCTAACCACAAACCTAACCCGAACCCAAAACCGAACCCTAACCCTAACCCTAACCCGAACTCTAACCCTAAACCGAACCCTAACCCTAACCCTACCCCGAACCCTAAACCTAACCCTAACTCGAAACCTAACCGTAACCCGAACCCTAACCCTAACCCTAATCCTAACCCGAACCCTAACCCTAAACCTAACCGGAACCCTAACCCGAACCCTAACCCTAAACCTAACCTGAACACTAACCCCTAACCCTAACCCGAATCCGAACCCTAACCCTAACCCTACCGCTAACCCTAAACCTAACCCTAACCCGAACCCTAACCCTAACCCGAACCCTAACGCGAACCCTAACCCGAACCCTAACCCTAACCCTAACCTAACCCTAATCCAAACCCTAACCCTAACCCTAAACCTAACCCTAACCCTAACCCCAAACCTAACTCTAACACTAACCCTAACCCGAACCCTAACCCTAACCCTAACACTAACCCTAACCCTAACCCAAACCCGAACCCTAACCCTAACCCCTAACCCGAACCCTAACCCTAACCCGAACCCTAACCCTAACCCAAACCCTAACCCTAACCCGAACCCTAACCTAACCCTAATCCGAAACCTAACCCTAACCCTAACCCTAACACTAACCCCTAACCCTAACCCTAACACTAACCCCAACACTACCCCTAACACTAACCCTAACACTAACCCGATCCCTAAACCTAACCCGACCCCTAACCCGAACCCTAACACGAACCCTAACCCTAACCCTAACCCTAACCCGAACCCTAACCCTAAACCTAACTCGAACCCTAACCCAAACCCGAACCCTAACCCTAACGCTAACCCGAACCCTAACCCTACCTCGAACCCGAACCCTAACCCTAACCCGAAACCTAAACCGAACCCAACCCTAACCCGAACCCTAACCCTAACACGATCCCTAAACCTAACACTAACCCTAACGTGAAACCTAAACCTAACCCAAACCTTAACCCTAAACCTAACCCGAACCCTAACCAGAACCCTAACCCTAACCCGAACCCTAAACCTAACCCGAAACCTAACCCTAACCCGAAACCTAACCCTAACCCTAAACCGAACCCTAACCGTAAACCGAACCCTAAACCTAACCCTAAACCTAACCCTAAACCGAACCCTAACCCTAAACCTAACCCGAACCCTAACCTGAAACCTAACCCGAACCCTAACCCTAACCCTAACTCGAACCCTAACCCGAATCCTAACCATAACCCTAACCGGAACCCTAACCCTAAACCTAAACCTAACCCTAACCCTAACCCTAACCCGAACCCTAACCCTAACCCTAACCCTCACCCGAACCCTAACCCTAACCCTAAACCGAACCCTAACCCTAACCCGAACACGAACACTAATCCGAATCCTAACCCTAACCCTAATCCGAATCCTAAACCTAACCCTAACCCTTACCCGAACACGAACCCTGACCCTAACCAGAACCCGAACCCTAACCCTAACCCTTAACCTAAACCTAAACCTAACCCGAACTTTAACCCGAACCCTAACCCTAACCCGAACCCTAACCCTAACCCTAAACCGAACACTAACCCTAAACCGAAACCTAACTCTAACCCTAACCCTAACCCTAACCCTAACCCGAACGCTAACCCTAACACTAACCTAACCCTAATCCAAACCCTAACCCTAACCAAACACTAACCTTAACCCTAAACCGAACCCTAACCCTAACCCTTACCCTAACCCTAACCCGAACTCGAACCCTAACACTAACCCCTAACCCGAACACTAACCCTAACCCGAACCCTAACCCTAACCCGAACCCTAACCCTAACCCGAACCCTAACCTAACCCTAATCCGAACCCTAACCCTAACACTAACCCTAACCCTAACACTAACCCCTAACCCTAACCCGAACCCTAACCCTAACCATAACCCGAACCCTAACCCTAACCCTAACCCTAAACCTAACCCGAACCCTAACCCGAACCCTAACCCTAACCCTAACCTGAACACTAACCCCTAACCCTAACCCGAACCCGAACCCTAACCCGAATCCTAACCCTAACCCGAACCCGAACCCTAACCCGAAACCTAACCCTAACCCGATCCCTAGCCCTAACCCTAACCCTAAACCTAACCCTAACCCGAACCCTAAACGTAACCCTAACCCTAACCCTAAACCTAACCCGAACCCGAACCCTAACCCTAACTCGAACCCTAACTCTAACCCGAACACTAAACCGCACCTTATCCCGAACCCTAAACCTAACCCTAACACGAACCGTAACCCTAACCCTAACCCGAACCCGAACCCTAACCCTAACCCTAAACCGAACCCTAACTCTAACGCGAACCCTAAACCGAACCCTAACCCGAACCCTAAACCTAACCCTAACCCGAAACGTAACCCTAACCCTAACCCTAACCTGAACCCTAACCCTAACCCTAACCCTAACCCGAACCCTAACCCTAACCCTAACCCGACCCCTAACCCGAACCCTAACACGAACCCTAAACCTAAACCTAACCCTAACCCTAACCCGAACCCTAATCCTAACCCTAACCCGAACCCTAATCCTAACCCGAACCCTAAACCTAACCCTAACCCGACCCCTAACCCGAACCCTAACACGAACCCTAACCCTAACCCGAACCCTAACACTAACCCTAAACCGAACCCTAACTCTAACCCGAAACCTAAACCGAACCCTAACCCGAAACCTAACCCTAACCCTAACCCGAACCGTAACCCTAACCCTAACCCTAACCCTAACCCGAACCCTAAACCTAACCCTAACCCTAACCCGAACCCTAACACTAACCCTAACCCGACCCCTAACCCGAACCCTAACACGAAGCCTAAACCTAACCCTAACCCTAACCCTAACCCAAACCCTAACCCTAACCCTAACCCGAACCCTAACACTAACCCGAACCCTTACCCTAACCCTAACCCGAACCCTAACCCTAACCCGAACCCGAACCCTAACCCTAACCTGAACCCTAACCCGAACCCTAATCCTAACCCTAACCCTAAACCTAAACCTAACCCTAACCCAAACCCGAACCCTAACCCGAACCCTACCACTAACCCTAATCCGAACCCTAACCCTAACCCTAAACCTGACCCTAACCCGAACCCGAACCCTAACCCTAACCCTAACCGGAACCCGAACCCTAAACCTAAACCGAACCCTAACCCTAACCCGAACCCTAACCCTACCCGAAACCTAAACCAAACCCTAACCCGAACCCGAACCCGAACCCTAACCCTAACCCTAACCCGAACCCTAACCCTAACCCGAACCCTAACCCGAACCCGATCAATAACCCGAACCCGAACCCTAACCCTAACCCTAACTCTAACCCAAACCCTAATCCGAACCCTAACTCGAACCCTAAACATAACCCGAAACCGAACCCGAACCCTAAACCTAACCCTAACACGAACCGGAACCCTAACCCTAAACCTAACCCGAACCCTAACCCTAACCCGAACCCTAAACCTAACCCTAACCCCGAACCCGGACCCTAAACCTAAACCTAACCCTAACCCGAACCCTAACCCGAACCCTAACCCGAACCCTAACCCTAACCCTAACCCGAACCCGAAACCGAACCCTAACCCTAACCCGAACCGTAAACCTAACCCGACCCTAACCATAACCCTAACCCTAACCCGAAACCTAACCCTAAACCTAACCCGACCCCTAACCCGAACCATAACACGAACCCTAACCCTAACCCTAACCCTAACCATAAACCGAACCCTAACCCTAAACCTAACCCGAACCCTAACCCTAACCAGAACCCTAACCTAACCCTAATCCGAACCCTAACCCTAACTCGAACCCGAACCCTAACCCTAACCCGAAACCTAAACCGAACCCAACCCTAACCCGAACCCTAACCCTAACCGGATCCCTAACCCTAACACTAACCCTAACGCGAAACCTAAACCTAACACAAACCTTACCCCTAAACCTAACCCGAACCCTAACCAGAACCCTAACCATAACCCTAACCCGAACCCTAACCCTAACCCGAAACCTAACACTAAACCTAACCCGAAACCTAACCCTAACCCTAACCCGAACCCTAACCGTAAACGAAACCCTAACCCTAACCCTAAACCTAACCCTAACCCGAACCCTAACCCTAACCCTAACCCTAACCCTAACCCGAAGCCTAACTCTAACCCGAACCCTAAACCGAACCCTAACCCGAACCCTAACCCTAACCCTAACCCTAACCCGAACAGGAACCCTAACCCGAACCCTAATCCTAACACTAACCCTAACCCTAACCCGAACCGTAACCCGAACCCTAACCCGAACCCTAACCCTAACCCTAAACCGAACCCTAACCTTAACCCTAACCCGAACCCTAACCCGAACCCTAACCCGAACCCTAACCCTAACCCTAACCCGAACCCTAACCCGAACCCTAACCCTAACCCTTTACCCGAACCCTAACCCTAACCCGAACCCTAAACCTAACCCTAACCGGAACCCTAACCCTAACCCTAACCCGAACCCGAACCCTAACCCTTTACCCGAACCCTAACCCTACACCGAACCCTAACCCGAACCCTAACCCTAAACCTAACCCCGAACCCGAACCCTAACCCTAACCCTAACCCTAACACGAACCCTAACCCTAACCCTTACCCGAACCCCAACCCTAACGCTAACCCGAACCCGACCCTAACCCTAACCCTAACCCGAACCCTAACCCTAACCTGAACCCTAACCCTAACCCTAACCCTAACCCGAACCCTAACCCTAACCTGACCCCGAACCCGAACCCTAACACGAACCCTAAACATAACTCTAACCCTAACCCTAACCCGAACCCTAACCCTAACACTAACCAGAACCCTAACCCTAACCCGAACCCTAAACCTAACCCTAACCCGAACCCTAACCCTAACCCGAACCCGAACCCTAACCCTAACCCGAAACCTAACCCGAACCAAACCCTAACCCGAACCCTAACCCTAACCTGAACCCTAACCCTAACCTAACCCTAATCCGATACCTAACACTAACCCTAACCCTAACCGTAAACCGAACCCTAACCCCAACCATAACCCTAACACTACCTTAACACTAACCCGAACCCTAACCCTAACCCTAACCCTAACCCAAACCCTATCCCTAACCCGAACCCTAACCTAACCCTAATCCGAAACCTAACCCTAACCCTAACCCTAACCCTAACTCTAACCCTAACCCTAACCCTAACCCTAACCCCAAACCTAACCCTAACACTAACCCTAACCCTAAACCGAAACCTAACCCTAAACCTAACCCAAACCCGAACCCGAACCCTAACACTAACCCCTAACCCGAACCCTAACCCTAACCCAACCCTAACCCTAACCCGAACCCTAACCCTAACCCGAACCCTAACCTAACCCTAATCCGAACCCTAACCCTAACCCTAACCCTAACACTAACCCCTAACCCTAACCCGAACCCTAACCCGAACCCTAACCCAAACCCTAACCCTAACCCTAACCCGAACCCTAACCCTAACCCTAACCCGAACCGTAACCCGAACCCTAACCCTAACCCTAACCTGAACACTAACCCCTATCCCTAACCCGAACCCGAACCCTAACCCTATCCCTAACCCTAAACCGAACCCTAACCCGAACCCTAACGGGAACCCCAAACCTAACCCTAACCCGAACCCGACCCTAACCCTAACCCTAACCCGAACTCTAACCCTAACCCGAACCCTAAACCTAACCCTAACCCGAACCCTAACCCTAAACCTAACCCGACCCCTAACCCGAACCCTAACACGAACCCTAACCCTAACCCTAACCCGAACCCTAAATCGAACCCTAACCCGAACCCTAAACCTAATCCTAACCCGAACCCTAACCATAACCATAACCCGAACCCTAACCCGAACCCTAACCCGAACCCTCACCCGAACCCAAACCCTAACCTGAACACTAACCCCTAATCCTAACCCGAACTCGAACACTAACCCGAACCCTAACCCTAACCCGAACCCGAACCCGAACCCTAACCCGAACCCTAACCCGAACCCTAACCCTAACCCTAACCCTAACCCGAACCGGAACCCTAACCCGAAACCTAATCCTAACACTAACCCTAACCCTAACCCGAACCCGAACCCGAAACCTAACCCTAACCCTAACCCGAACCCTAACCATAACCCTAACCCTAACCCTAACCCTAACCCGAACCCTAACCCTAACCCTAACCCTAACCCTAACCCGAACTCTAACTCTAACCCGAACCCTAAACCGAAACCTAACCCGAACCCTAACCCTAACCCTAAACCTAACCCGAACCGTAACCCTAACCCGAACCCTAACCCTAACCCTAACCCTAAACTCGAACCCTAACCCGAACCCTAACCCAAACCCTAACCCTAACCCTAACCCTAACCCTAACCCAAACACTAAACCTAACCCTAACCGGGACCCTAACCCCAACCCTAACCCGAACCCGAACCCTAACCCTTTACCCGAATCCTAACACTAACCCGAACCCTAACCCGAACCCTAACCCTAAACCTAACCCCGAACCCGAACCCTAACCCTAACCCTAACCCTAACCCGAACCCTAACCCGAACCCTAACCCGAACCCCAACCCTAACCCTAACCCGAAACCGAATCTAACCCTAACCCTTACCCGAACCCTAACCCTAACCCGATACCTAACCCTAACCCTAACCCTAACCCGAAACCTAAACCTAACCCTAACCCTAACCCTAACCCGAACCCTAACCCTAACCCGAACCCTAACCCTAACCCGAACCCTAACCCTAAGCCTAACCCGAACCCTAACCCTAACCCGAACCCGAACCCTAACCCTAACCCGAAACCTAACGCGAACCCAACCCTAAACCGAACCCTAACCCTAACCCGAAACCTAACCCTAACCCTAACCCGAAACCTAAACCTAACCCGAAACCTAACCCTAAACCTAACCCGAACCCTAACCCGAACCCTAACCCTAACCCTAACCCGAACTCTAACACTAAACCGAACCCTAACCCTAACCCTAACCCGAACCCTAGCCCTAACCCTAACCCGAAACCTAACTGTAACCCGAACCCTAACCCTAACCCTAACCCTAACCCGAACCCTAAACCTAACCCTAACCCGAAGCCTAACCCGAACCCTAACCCTAACCCTAACCTGAACACTAACACCTAAACCTAACCCGAACCCGAACCCTAACCCGAACCCTAACCCTAAACCTAACCCGAACCCTAACCCTAAATCTAACCCTAACCCTAACCCTAACCCGAACCCTAACCCTAACCCTACCTCTAAACCTAAACCTAACCCTAACCCGAACCCTAACCCTAACCCGAACCCTAACCCGAACCCTAACCCGAACCCTAACCCTAACCCGAAACCTAACGCGAACCCAACCCTAAACCGAACCCTAACCCTAACCCGAACCCTAACCCTAACCCTAACCCGAAACCTAAACCTAACCCGAAACCTAACCCTAAACCTAACCCGAACCCTAACCCGAACCCTAACCCTAACCCTAACCCGAACTCTAACACTAAACCGAACCCTAACCCTAACCCTAACCCGAACCCTAGCCCTAACCCTAACCCGAAACCTAACCGTAACCCGAACCCTAACCCTAACCCTAACCCTAACCCGAACCCTAAACCTAACCCTAACCCGAACCCTAACCCGAACCCTAACCCTAACCCTAACCTGAACACTAACACCTAAACCTAACCCGAACCCGAACCCTAACCCGAACCCTAACCCTAAACCTAACCCGAACCCTAACCCTAACCCTAACCCTAACCCTAACCCTAACCCGAACCCTAACCCTAACCCTACCTCTAAACCTAAACCTAACCCTAACCCGAACCCTAACCCTAACCCGAACCCTAACCCGAACCCTAACCCGAACCCTAACCCTAACCCTAACCTAACCCTAATCCGATACCTAACCCTAACCCGAACCCTAACCCTAAACCTAAACCTAACCCCAACCCTAACCCTAACACTAACCCTAACCCTAACCTGAACCCTAACCCTAACCCTAACCCTAGCCCGAACCCGAACCCTAACCCTAACCCCTGACCCGAACCCTAACCCTAAACCGAACCCTAACCCTAACCAAAACCCTAACCCTAACCCGAACCCTAACCTAACTCTAATCCGAAACCTAACCCTAACCCTAACTCTAACGCTAACACTAACCCATAACCCTAACCCTAAACCCAACCCTAACCCTAACACTAACCCTAACCCTAACCCGAACCCGAACCCTAACCCTAACCCTAACCCGAACCCTAACCCTAACCCTAACACTAACCCTAACGCTAACGCGAACCCTAACCCTAACCACTAACCTTAACCCTAACCCTAAACCGAAACTGAAACCTAACCCTAACCCTAACCCCTAACCCTAACCCGAACCCTAACCCTAACCCGAACCCTAACCCTAACCCTAAACATAACCATAACCCGAACCCGAAACCTAACCCGAACTGTACCCCTAACCCTAATCCGAACCCTAACCCTAACCCTAAACCTAACCCTAACCCGAACCCGAACCCTAAACCTAACCCTAACCCGAACTAGAACCCTAACCCTAACCCGAACCCTAACCCAAACCCGAACCCTAACCCTACCCGAAACCTAACCCTAACCCGAACCCTAACCAGAACCCTAACCCTAACCCGAACCCTAACACTACCCCGAACCCTAACCCTAAACCTAACCCGAAGCCTAACCCTAACCTTAACCCGAAACCTAACCCTAACCCGAACCCTAACCCTAACCCGAACCCGAACCCGAACCCTAACCCTAACCCGAACCCTAAGCCTAAACCTAACACTAAACCGAACCCTAAACTAAACCCGAACCCTAACCCGAACCCGAACCCTAACCATAACCCGAACCCGAACCCTAACCCTAACCTGAACCTTAACCCTAACCCTAACCCGAACCCTAAATCTAACCCTAACCCGAACCCTAACCCTAACCCGAACCCTAACCCTAACCCGAATCCTAACCCTAACCCTAACCCGAACCGTAACCCGAACCCTAAACCTAACCCTAACCCTAACCAAAACCCTAACCCTAACCCTAACCCGAACCCTAACCCTAACCCTAACCCGAACCCTAACCCTAACCCTAACCCGAACCCTAACCCTAACCCTACCCCGAACGCTAACCCTAACCCTTAACTTAACCCTAACCCTAATAAGAACCCTAACGCTAACCCGAACCCTAACCCTAACCCTAACCCTAACCCTAACCCTAACCCCTAACCCTAAACCTAACCCTAACGCTAACCCTAAAACCTATCCCTAACCCTAAACCGAACTCTAACACTAAACCGAACCCTAACCCTAACCCTAACCCGAACCCTAGCCCTAACCCTAACCCGAAACCTAGCCGTAACCCGAACCCTAACCCTAACCCTAAACCTAACCCGAACCCTAAACCTAACCCTAACCCGAACCCTAACCCGAACCCTAACCCTAACCCTAACCTGAACACTAACACCTAACCCTAACCCGAACCCGAACCCTAACCCGAACCCTAACCCTAAACCTAACCCGAACCCTAACCCTAACCCTAACCCTAACCCTAACCCTAACCCGAACCCTAAACCTAACCCTACCTCTAATCCTAAACCTAACCCTAACCCTAACCCGAACCCTAACCCTAACCCTAACCCTAACCCGAACCCTAACCCTAACCCTAACCTAACCCTAATCCGATACCTAACCCTAACCCTAACCCTAACCCTAAAACTAACCCTAACCCCAACCCTAACCCTAACACTAACCCTAACCCTAACCCGAACCCTAACCCTAACCCTAACCCTAAACCTAACCCAAACCCGAACCCTAACCCTAACCCCTAACCCGAACCCTAACCCTAAAGCGACCCTAACCCTAACCCAAAGCCTAACCCTAACCCGAACACTAATCTAACCCTAATCCGAACCCTAACCCTAACCCTAACCCTAACCCTACCTCTAACCCTAAACCTAACCCTAACCCTATCCCCAAAACTAACCCTAACACTAACCCTAACCCTAAACCGAACCCTAACCCTAACCCTAACCCTAACCCGAACCCGAAACCGAACCCTAACCCTAACCCTAACCCGAACCCTAACCCTAACCCGAAACCTAACCCGAAACCAACCCTAACCCGAACCCTAACCCTAACCCGAACCCTGACCCTAACCCTAACCCTAACCCGAAACCTAAACCTAACCCGAACCCTAACCCTAAACCTAACCTAACCCTAATCCGAACCCTAACCCTAACCCTAACCCAAACCCTAACCCTAAACCAAACCCCAACCCTAACCCTAACACTAACCCTAACCCTAACCCAAACCCTAACCCTAACCCTAACCCTAACCCTAAACAAACCCGAACCCTAACACTAACCCCTGACCTGAACCCTAACCCTAACCCGAACCCTAACCCTAACCAAAACCCTAACCCTAACCCGAACCCTAACCTAACTCTAATCCGAAACCTAACCCAAACCCTAACCCTAACCCTAACACTAACCCCTAACCCTAAACCTAAACCCAACCCTAACCCTAACACTAAACCTAACCCTAACCCAAACCCGAACCCTAACCCTAAACCTAACCCGAAACCTAACCCGAACCCTAACCCTAACCCTAACCCTAACCCTAACCCTAACCCGAACCCTAACCCTAACCCTACCTCTAAACCTAAACCTAACCCTAACCCGAACCCTAACCCTAACCCGAACCCTAACCCGAACCCTAACCCGAACCCTAACCCTAACCCTAACCTAACCCTAATCCGATACCTAACCCTAACCCGAACCCTAACCCTAAACCTAAACCTAACCCCAACCCTAACCCTAACACTAACCCTAACCCTAACCTGAACCCTAACCCTAACCCTAACCCTAACCCGAACCCGAACCCTAACCCTAACCCCTGACCCGAACCCTAACCCTAAACCGAACCCTAACCCTAACCAAAACCCTAACCCTAACCCGAACCCTAACCTAACTCTAATCCGAAACCTAACCCTAACCCTAACTCTAACGCTAACACTAACCCATAACCCTAACCCTAAACCCAACCCTAACCCTAACACTAACCCTAACCCTAACCCGAACCCGAACCCTAACCCTAACCCTAACCCGATCCCTAACCCTAACCCTAACACTAACCCTAACGCTAACGCGAACCCTAACCCTAACCACTAACCTTAACCCTAACCCTAACCCGAAACTGAAACCTAAACCTAACACTAACCCCTAACCCTAACCCGAACCCTAACCCTAACCCGAACCCTAACCCTAACCCTAAACATAACCCTAACCCGAACCCGAACCCTAACCCAAACTGTACCCCTAACCCTAATCCGAACCCTAACCCTAACCCTAAACCTAACCCTAACCCGAACCCGAACCCTAAACCTAACCCTAACCCGAACTAGAACCCTAACCCTAACCCGAACCCTAACCCAAACCCGAACCCTAACCCTACCCGAAACCTAACCCTAACCCGAACCCTAACCCGAACCCTAATCCTAACCCGAACCCTAACACTACCCCGAACCCTAACCCTAAACCTAACCCGAAGCCTAACCCTAACCTTAACCCGAAACCTAACCCTAACCCGAACCCTAACCCTAACCCGAACCCGAACCCGAACCCTAACCCTAACCCGAACCCTAAGCCTAAACCTAACACTAAACCGAACCCTAAACTAAACCCGAACCCTAACCCGAACCCGAACCCTAACCATAACCCGAACCCGAACCCTAACCCTAACCTGAACCCTAACCCTAACCCTAACCCGAACCCTAAATCTAACCCTAACCCGAACCCTAACCCTAACCCGAACCCTAACCCTAACCCGAACCCTAACCCTAACCCTAACCCTAACCCTAACCCGAACCCTAAACCTAACCCTACCTCTAATCCTAAACCTAACCCTAACCCTAACCCGAACCCTAACCCTAACCCTAACCCTAACCCTAACCCTAACCCTAACCCGAACCCTAACCCGAAACCTAACCCTAACCCTAACCTGAACACTAACACCTAACCCTAACCCGAACCGGAACCCTAACCCGAATCCTAACCCTAACCCTAACCCGAACCCTAACCCTAACCCTAACCCCAACCCTAACCCTAACCCGAACCCTAACCCTAACCCTACCTCTAACCCTAAACCTAACCCTAACCCGAACCCTAACCCTAACCCGAAACATAACCCAAACCCTAACCCGAACCTTAACCCTAACCCTAACCTAACCCTAATCCGATACCTAACACTAACCCTAACCCTAACCGTAAACCGAACCCTAACCCCAACCATAACCCTAACACTACCTTAACACTAACCCGAACCCTAACCCTAACCCTAACCCTAACCCAAACCCTATCCCTAACCCGAACCCTAACCTAACCCTAATCCGAAACCTAACCCTAACCCTAACCGTAACCCTAACTCTAACCCTAACCCTAACCCTAACCCTAACCCCAAACCTAACCCTAACACTAACCCTAACCCTAAACCGAAACCTAACCCTAAACCTAACCCAAACCCGAACCCGAACCCTAACACTAACCCCTAACCCGAACCCTAACCCTAACCCAACCCTAACCCTAACCCGAACCCTAACCCTAACCCAAACCCTAACCTAACCCTAATCCGAACCCTAACCCTAACCCTAAC